>SNQJ01S0097552.1:5583-19615 GCA_010110895.2 Picea sitchensis
TTTTCTTTTATATTTTTTTTTACGTGTTTTGTGTTTATTTGTGTTTTATTTGTTTTATGTATTTTATATTTTATTTAATATTTCATTTTTAATTCTTTTTTATTTATATTTGTTTTATTACTTTGTTTTGTTTATTAGTTTTATTTATTATACGTTTTTTGTTTTCATATTATTTTTTTAAATTGATTTAAATTAATCAGATATTAACCTAATTACTAACCTAAGCAACTAACTTAATGAGACTAAGTTAATAATTGATTAATAATTAATTTAATCATTATTTTAGTTTAATTAGGCTAACAAGCATTAGAAAATTCCACTAACACTTTAATATTATTTGTTTATTATCCTAAGTTTGTTTATTCATGCAGGGATGAGTGGCGGGCGAGCTGTGGTTAATGGGACAAATGGGCAAGGGAGTGAGGGTGCAGAGGTGGATGAAGGATGCAATAGGGTGATGAAGAATCGGGCAAAACGGATGGAAGAGAGAATGGAATCAACCGAGTCAGATGTCTTCATCAAGGGAGCAACGTCAAATCAACAGCCGAAGAATCAAGTTACCTATAATTATAGGACCCCAACAATGGGATTTCATATTTGGACATTTGAACTTTAGAGGTCTGAAACTGCCAGAGATAAAGGATATGGTAAAAATATTACTATTGATTGAAAAACTAGAAAGGATATGTGAAGTTTTCATATTTGGCAAGTAGCACAGAGAATCATTTCTAGTTGGCAAGTATTACAGAGAAAAATCTCCACTAGAAATTGTAGACTCAGACATTTGTGGACCAATGCAAACAACATCCATAGCAGGGAATACTTATTTTCTAACATTCATTGATGATTTCTCAAGAAGGACATGGATTTGTTTCCTAAAGCATAAATCAGACCCATTGGGTTGTTTCCAACAGTTCAAATCACTTGTGGAAAAGCAGAGTGGTTATTACATAAAGTGTCTAAGAACTGATAGAGGAGGAGAATACATTTCAAGAGAATTTAAGAACTTTTGTAAAGTTCATGGCATATACAAGAACTTTACCGCGTGATATACACCACAACAAAATGGTGTCGGGAAGAGAAAGAACAAAACCATCACAGAAATGGCATGCAGTATGTTGGTAGCCAAACATTTTTCAAATGAGTATTGGGTTAAGGTAGTAGCAACTACAGAATATATCTTGAACAGGTGTTTGATAAATAGTGTGAAAAATAGAATTCCTCAAGAACCGTGGACAAGATTAAAATACAATGTGGTGCACTTAAAAGTTTTTGGTTGTGTCGCATACACACATGTTCCATATAAATTAAGAAGGAATTTGGATAACAAAGGACAAAAATGTATATTTGTTGCGTACTCTAAAGAAGAAAAAGGATACTAGTTGTATGACCATGTTGCAAGAACAATCACAATCAACTGCGATGTTTAGTTCGTGGAGAATGAAGCATGGGATAGAAGCTTAGAAAAGACAGTGAAAAATATTAATGCAATGGGGCATGTTGAAACAGAAGAAGAAGAAGAAGAGGTGTTTCAAACACCATGCACAAGTCAGTCCCTTCTACATCTGGCACTGCGATGCAAATCACAACACAAAATACTCCAGCACGAATAGTAGGTGCTCATTCAGCACCTAGAGTACAACAAACACTAGCAAGTAGTATGATCATTTCTACATCTCCAGATCCAACTTTAGCAAGGTTGTTACCAAGAAAGACAAGAAGTCTACGTGACATCTATAATGAAGATGAAACAAATTCATTTTCATTTTTTTCTTTATTTTCACAAATAGATGATCCATTAACTTTTGAAGAAGTTGTCAAAGATGATGTATGGGCACAATCCATGGATGAATAAATCATATGCATATAGAACAATCAAACATGGAAATTGGTACATGTGCCTAAAGACAAGGATGTTATAAGTGTCAAGTATATTTATAAAACCAAGCAAGATGCAGAAGGAAATGTACAGAAGTATAAGGCAAGGTTAGTTGCAAGAGGATTTACATAACAACCTGGAATTGATTACAATGAAACATTTGCACCAATTGCATGCATGGACACAGTCATAACTATTTTATCCATTTCCGCACAGTGCAAGTGTCTAGGTTATCATATGGATGTAAAGTCATCATTTTTTAATGGAAACTTAGAAGAAGAAGTATATGTGGAACAACCACGAGGTTATGAGGTTCCAGAACAAGAACACAAAGTATACATATTGAAGAAAGCATTGTATGGGCTAAATAAAGCTCTAAGAGCTTGGTACAGTCACATTGATTTGTTTCTGACACAAAATGGATTTCAGAAAATTGAAAATGAGCCAACAATGTACATCAAATCAAATCAGCAAGGTAATATGTTAATTGTTTTTCTATATGTAGATGATTTGATATTTATAGGTAATTTTGGCATAGAAGAATTCAAGTGAGTCATTAAGGATGAATTTCAAATGATTGATTTAGGTATTATGAAGTATTTTTTGGGAATTGAAGTTCACGAGTCCAAAACTGGTATATTTATCTCACTGTCTAAGTATGCGCATGAAATTTTGAAAAGATTCAATATTATGAATTCAAATACAACACCAACACATGTCATAATAGGATTGTAGTTAAGCAAGGAAGATAAAGGGTACAAAGTGGATCACACACTATTTAAAAGACTGGTAGGTAGTCTTATGTATCTCATAGTGAAAAGACCTGATATTATGTATGGAGTGATTCTAATTTCAAGGTTCATGGAAACTCCAAAAGAATCACATTGAAAGGCAGGAAAGAGAATCCTGAGATATGTGAATGCAACAAAATATTTTTCCATTAAGTACTCCACTTAAGAAGATTTCAGACTCATTGGATACACTGATAGTGACTATGGAGGAAACATATATGCCAGGAAAATTACCTATGGGTACACATTTAATTTTGGAACATGTATGGTATCATGGGAATCAAGGAAGCATCCCATAGTAACTCTTTCTTTATCATAAGCAGAGTACGTCGCAACTGAAAGTGCAGCTTGCCAAGTAGTTTGGATGAGAAGAATGTTAAAACATTTGTTGTAGGAACAACATGAACGAACGACAGTTTTATGTGACAAAAATTTAGCCATCATGTTATCAAATAATCATGTGTTTCACAAGAAAACCAAGCACATTGATACAAGGTATCATTTCATCAGAAAATTGGTGAATAACAAAGAGATATGTTTAGTGTTTTGTAGGTCAAAAGAACAAGTAGAAGACATTTTCACAAAGGCCTTAGCAAGAGATTCATTTCAGCATCTGTGCATTAGTCTAGGAGTCCGCGCAATAAGAAATGAGTGACAGTAAAAATGTAAACTCAAATTTTTTATGTAATTTTCTTTTGCAGTCCCACCTACTTATAATTAAGGTTGAGTGTTGGAAATAGTAATTACAAGTCGGTGAGAACTTTGTGTCTCCATCAATTTGTCTTCCAGTCAATCTGTTAGTAGTCGAATTGTGAGTCAGTGATTTTGACAGTCTGCAAGTGAAAAGTCGCATGTTTACTCAAATTCATTTGGCCAGCAGTGAAGTTATAAATGGATCTGATATCTATCTTCTCAATTTCAGTTAAGTGGTTGAAGAGTCAGTCGTATTAATGGTAGTGTTTAATGTTGATTCGGTCTTAGCTTTTATAAGAATTCTTAGTCGGAGTCCATATAAGTCCGAGTCATTTAGTTAGTGTGTTATGTTGAAGAGATACAATATGGAAAGCAAAAAAGAGAGGTATAGAGAACAGTTGAGAGAAGGAGCAGCTGAGGAGTTGAATAAGTATGAGAACAAGCTCTGTGTCTGTGAAGTTTACAAAATAATTCATTAGAGTTGATGCTCATCTTATTATTGTATTCTGTAACCGCTCATAGTGCGTCGAAGTTCATTAATATCAATCATTTTGTGTATTGACAAGTTTTTGTCCTATTTCTATGTTTATGTGCTATGCATAGCACTATGTTATTCTGCATTCATAAATCATTTCATTAAGTCTGTGTATTCATAGCGTGCAACAAACTGAGGAGTCACTGCACTACGTAGTGGTTTTGAGAACTCTTTCGCGTAGCCTATTTGGTGTGTAGTATTTGAAACTACGTTGYGCAAAGTATACTGYGCGCACTGTTGGTTTGAGAATATTATAATTTTTATTTTTTTTTAATTTCTTTTCCTTAGGAAATCGAATAAACTAATTTATATCAAGCTGCACTATAAATATTAAATCTCATTTAACCTATTAMTATTTTCAAGAATATACATTGGAAAAGAAAATCATTACACAATTAGGGTACTTATTTACATACTTTGAAAGGAAATTTATAACATAAGGTTTTATTAAATATAGCATGATGGAAGAAAGGTTAATTAAAATATATTGAGAGAAAGTCGTCAAGTATATCTATACTAGTCACAGGCACAGGCAGTGTAATAAGATTAACCACATAAGCCATGAATTAAAAGTTATAAGTTAACCAACTAGTTTACTTGTAGGTGAGATGTGGATTATAAATTAGTTACCTTAAATATTAAGAGAGTACAAAGGATATTTGAATTTTCTCTTATTGATGTTTTGTTTCTTGGATTGTGTAGAGGGAGAAAATGAGTCAATTTTTAAGGTTGAGAAACAACTTATTACTTAGCTTTTTGTTTGGTATGTATTGACAAAATGAGAAACTCAAGTGGAAGGTTTATCTTTCGTTATCAACAAGAGGAAATTTTTATGTCCTTGTCTTATTATGTATTGTATTTTCATTTTGTAGATTTGAACAATTTGATTGGTTTTTGTGAATACATATGAATTTTCTAGCCATGGCAATCATTATTGTAATGTACATATCAATAATTTGGTTTTACCTGTTTTGTTAGGAAAAGGTGCATAATTTGCACTCTAAAATATGATATTAGGACATTTAACAATTCTATTGTTGTTAGTTAGATATAATGTGCAATATTGATACATAAAAACTACAAATGTGAAGTACAATTAGTAAAGATGGGATCTCTAAATTGTGATATGTTTAAAATCTAGAAATATGTAAAATACAACTTATTTAAAAATATATTCTAAACAAACTTGTAGATATTAATGTTTCTTAACACTTTGAAATATAGTAGTTGTTGACCTAATTCTTTACTAAATTTTGATATGTTTAAAATCTAGAAACATGTAAAATACAATTTCTATAAGAATATATTTTAAACAAACTTGTAGATATTGATGTTTCTTAGCACTTTGAAATATAGTAGTTGTGGACCTAGTTCTTTATTAAGAATAAAAGAAATAAAAATTGTTTTCGCTTAACAAAGTTGTTATATAGTTCTAGTAGAAGTTAGCTTCATGTGAAACATAATCTAGTACCTTTTCGTATTGGTTGGTAACTAATTTTTTTTTTTTTTTTTTCTTAGAACATCTTTAACCTTGATATAGTTCCCATATTTTTTTATATACTAATGCTTATTGAAGTTTTCATTATTATTAAAGTTGAATGCTTTATATGAGTGATAAATGTGTATAAACACACATTTTATGAAGTCTCATTCTATTTGTTCCATTAAATTTATACTTAATTTTGGTAATTTTCTGATACACGTTTAATGGATTACTTTTAACAATTTAGTGTTTCAATAATTTTGCGATAATAATTTAGTAATTAGGGAGTTACAAGTGCCATAGCAATGGAATTTTGTATGGTAAAAATTGATTTATTTAATAATTAATTGATAATTAATATTTAATAAATTAAAATTAATCAAAATTTAATTATGCATTGTTAAAATTTTTATTTTGTATATAAAAAATAGTTTTATTATATTTAAATTTATATATTAGATAAATTACTGCAATCACATTATAAAAATGGGTATTATAATAAAGACGTACGTTTATGTAATTACTTTTTCACATTTACTAAATAAGATTAAAGAATTACTTGATCACCACCAGATTGCCACGTTCAATGATTAAAAAATAACAACAAAAATTATTGTTCATGGGCAGATGCGTATGGCCTCTTGTGGCCGCGTGGATTATGAACTGTGTCGTTTCTTCTGTGTGTTTTACAGTGCGCCGTCATTTTTTTACCGGGGCGGGCCCGTGGATGTAGCAATCGGGACAACATATAAACTGAATATCAAAGCAATCGGGACAATGCGCGCCGTCATTTTTTTACCGGGCATCCGGACAATGCGCGCCGTCATTTTTTTATCGGGCATCGGGACAATGCGCGCCGTCATTTTTTTATCGGGCTGGCGCGTGGATGTAGCAATCAGGACAACATATAAACTGAAAGGTAAACCCTAAATATCAAAGCAATAGGGACAATGCAATGCCATGGTACGCAGCTTAACCCATATATATATAAAAATAGTTTTTGTGGCTGACGACAGGGTTAATAAATTTTATATAGCAAAGATGGATATAACAAATTTTATTTACAGATCCTAATTAGGATTTATATTAAAATTAGGTTTAATAAATTAAAGATGCCTTTAGGCGTTCATCAGCCACAATTATGTGGCTGTGCTAATAATATATGTTGTGAATACAAAGTGTTTCATACAAATAGAAATGATAATCTCATAGATGCTAGTTTCTTCTTGCCCGAGGCTCAAGCATGAGAAATAGATTGTTTCCTGGATAGTTTGGATGCATTGCCTCCGTCACCATGTTCCTGCTGAACGAACAGCCTAACTTAGCACTAATCATGTGTGAAATATCTTTGTTGTAGATCGCACGTTTCTTTCCCACATTGTTAATATTAAAGTAATAGAGACAAACACTGTATATGCCTAGCACACAGTCCCTTACTTCATCAAAATAGCCACACGGTGGCCACACCTCCAACAGCATATGAACCCTGTATCTACATTCATTATCATGATTGGGCTCAAACATTTCAGGTGCTTGTATGAAGAAATTCATTGAAGCGATTGCTACCACGAAGATAATCCACGACGCCTCTTGTCTCCACAAAAGGGACCAACCACCGACTAGCATTAGCGTGAAAGGTATAGCTCAAAGGTTTGGAACTCAGATTCCATCGAGATCACAGCTTTGAACGGATATGGCGACTAGAACTCGTGGAAGGAAGGGTTTCACACGGTCCTTTGATACATCCCAAGTGCTACTATAAGGGTGCAATGTGCACACTATACAAGAGGAGATCTTCACCAACATGGCTCAAAATAACGTGAATCAGAATGAAGATATGGATAAAACAAGAGACTGCAGTGAAAACAAGGAAATGCGCAGACAAAACAATAGAGTCCGCAGATGAAATAAGAAACAGAGTAGGAGATAACAGGAATGTGGAGAGGGCATTTCATTAAGGGAAAACCACTGAGCTAAAAAAGCTCCAGCAAATGAAGACGATAAACAACAGCTCGCACTGTATAGTCACTACTAAGTTGAGGTTTACAACTAACACTCTCTCTTAAACTCAAAGTTTACACACATTAGCAGTGATAAAGCCTAAGTGCTACACTTGAAAATCAAAAGTTTACACACATTAGCAGTGATAAAGCCTAAGTGCTACATTTGAAAATCAAAAAATGGATTTACCCAATGGATTTTAACAAAATGAATGCAAATGCATGTTGGTATGTGTCTTAGCTAGGCTTACAATACATAACAACAAAACTAGACTTCAACTTTTCACTTGAGTTGGGTTCTTTCTCTTCTTCCAAACTCTGTACTATTTTAATATGGTCATTTTTTTCATTTTGGCCTTGATACTGAAAGCTCTGTACTTTGCCTTTTTTCTTTGTCGTTGCAACTTCATATTCAGAATTTGAACAGGTTGCTTATGTTTGTTTCTTTCATCTTCTTCTGCAGCAAATTTGTCTTTGTCAGTGGGTTGGCGCCACCTTTGCAAACTATCATCAATTCCCTTCATAACTTGGGCTACACAATTAGCGAACTGCTTCAACATTAACTCAGAATAAAATATTATTTCTTCAAAACTCCATTACGTGAAGATGGTTTCAAATTGGTCTTCATTGAAATCCTCATCCATGTCTTCATCTTCTTCTTCTAACTGCTCACCTGCATACTCAAACAACTTGTCAATCTGATATAAAAAATTATAACATGAACCATACTGGTTCTCTTCTTTTTGTTCTTTTTTGAGAGCCCCCTCTATTTCTGCAACCAAATCGTTATCCCTCGTAGATATGAGGTAGTCACCACCACCACCATCATCGCAGATTGATTGGTCAATCCATTTCAAATATGCATCAACAACATTATATTTTGCTTCGCAACCATAAATGTAGTAGCTTGATGCTACTGTCATCAAACCTTCTTTCAAGCGTGCTTCTATAGTCACCAAATCATCCACTTGGTTCTGAATGCCAAGTAGGCTTCCTCCTCCAAACATCAATTCATCAATTTTGTTATTCTCTTCCATTATTTGAAGGCACTCATCACAAGATAGGTTATCATCATCAAATTCAACTTCAAGATTTCTTACCTATGCTTCAAAGAGGCCAATTTCTGCACAATGTTCATAAAAATTCGTTGATGTTGATCCTTTGTAGTCATCAAAAAACACTACTGGAATCATTTCATGAATGTGGGTTGTTGTACTGATAGATTCACAATCAATTTCTGCAATTTTCTCATGCTTTGCTTCACACACAAATGCACCTTTTTTCTCTTCCTCTAGTAACTCTCCTTCACACACAGATGCTCCTTCACTATTCTCCTCTAGTAGATATTCTTCAGACACAAATGCTCCTTCCAGAGTGGAAACATTCAACAAATTGTTGCTCCATCTTTCATTGTACTATGTTTTCAGAATACTCGAAACTTCTTTCAAAGATGTTGTTGTTGCAACCTTGGGAAACATATTTTCATCCAAGGCTTGTTGGACGATTTGCAATGCTAATCTATCCATTTCTTGATCATGTAGATTATGATAATAGTCTAGAAGACACAAAAAGTCATTCATTCTAACATACCAACATTCAAAATTCTTACAATTATACTGTGGTGGTAATGGTAGATTCATGCTCATGTTGCTCCAAATATCATCAATTTTCCTCTGAACTTCTTCCTGTGTGGGATCCTCAAGTACAACTGGAACCTCTCCATTTTTCTTTCCATATCTATTTGAGATATCAGGTATAAATGGAACCTCTCTATTTGTCCTTTTTTTTCTCTTTCTCGATATGTGTTTGAGATCTCTTTTGGACTTCTTGAGTCATCTTTGCTGACCCATGACAATGTTTCTTGGTTGTTCATTCACCAATTTGATCACACACCATTCTATCTTGTCACTTGTACACTAAATGATGTCTCTTTGGGGTTGAATTTAAAGTGTCTCGATGATGTATTGGAGTGCCCACGCACCATTTTCTCTTTTGAACAGGTGAAACCATCAGAGAGTAAAATCCGCTTGTTTGTTCGACGTTCTAATGGTTCTTGAGCGTTCATTTACTTGTTGGGAAAATTCACTTGTTTCTAGGCCTGGCTTCTCTTGCTGCATATAGAGCGTACGCCCTGCACTCTCTCTTGGACATTCTAGAAATTGTTTGAATGCTATCAACGTTTCCCACGACCTCGTTTTGCAGTCTCCAAATGCTCACAACTTTACCGTAGCTATTGGGCTTACAACTCATCGCTTGTTGGTTGTCTAACTTGTTCATGGCCTAAATCTCTCCTCTCTGCATCCAAGAAACTGATGGGAGTGTTATCTTCCTGCACACCACTTGGGTCTGCTGTCTAACATCGTCCAAGACTCATCCTCTAGTTGTTTAACGTTCCTACTACCAAACTCCTAGCATTCAATGGATCCCACACTAGTTTACTTGCTCGTATATTGCATGTGCGCTAACCCTAGCGATTAGAGAGACCACAATTTGTCTTCTCAGTTGGTTGTATTGTAAACTCCTCCACATACCAAAGTTTTTCTTCTTACTCCCAAAGACATTGGGAAAACTATAGCACGAGGAGGGCCCACCACCAAAATCGGTTTTTCTGTCCAAATTCGTTTTGTTCTCCCAACACAGCCTGGAAACCCTAGCTCGAGCAGCGAATATCCCACTGGTGTCTCTGCTGGAGATAACGCCTCTAAACATACCAAATCCATTTGCAATGACTGCACATTCTCATGATCCCAACCTCGTACCAGGGTGCTGAGGGAAATCTCGAGTGAGCCAGTTACTTTACCCTCGCGTCTTCTCCACTTAACAAGAAGCTAACGGTTGATTGGGCATCCTCCAAGGGCGCTAGAGATATTCATCTATATCATACATATCTCTTTTTCCCATAGGTCGCACGACTGTTCTAGATATTGAACCCTAAGATAGCCATGAGATATTACTTCTCGTGGGAGGGAATCTGAGAGGTGGACTGACCACAGTGCAGGGAACCAATTGAAGGCGTATCCACTAGAATACTTCAGTAGGTTATCTCCAAGTGTGTTAATGCTCCTATCTACCTGATAGAAATATTCATATGAAAGCTTTAATTACAAGGTGTTGGTCTTCACATTGAGCATTACTTTCAGTAGGTTATCTCCAAGTCTGTTAATGCTCATATCTACTAGATAGCAACATTCATATGAGATCTTCAATTACAAGGTGTTGGTCTTCCCATTGAGCTTTGCTGCAAGTACATTGTAAAAGCTATACCTAACATTTTTTTTTATATTGGACCTCAAGATACATATGGTTATTATATTGTTTATTGATTGTTGGGTACAAGTTGCAAGTCAAAGAGAAGGCTTAGTAGAGAAAAGAAGAAAGGGACTTGTGGAGGGCATAAGAAGACGAAGGCCTAGTGGCCTCCCTTAGAGTAGATAACTATATGCCAAACTCATACACAAGACTGATATTCAAACAAGAAAGGTAATTCCACACAAAATTTTGTGTTGGTGAAGTTAGTGGGATATGATCGCCTCCATTATGGATTAGATGGTATCTATGTAGTTGCATCTTTGACCCAGACACGACTTCTAAAACTGTGAACAAAAGATTGTAGACCACAACATGGATAAAGAAAGTAGAGATAAGTTGAAAGACTTAAGGGCCCAAAAATAGAGATGGATAATCACATGGAGACCTCTTCCCAGTTGCTTCCGTAACTCAAGAAGTAGTTTAAATAAGGAAAAGACTCCCTCACTGTTGATTGGATAGGTTTATTTAACAAGAGGATAGGTTTATGCAGATGATGACATAGTCGAAACAAGATTTTTTTAGAGAAGGAGAAGGCCTTGGAAAGACTTCAATAAGTTATCAAAGAGCGCAGAGAAGCAAGGAAACCTTCCATTGCCATTGCAGATGCTAGCACCATGAATGAGACCAGCTTGGTAAGATCATCTTCAGTAGACACCTCTCAATAGTAGCTTGGTGAATACGAGAAGTGTACTAGGGGTATTGGCTCTAAAATTATAAGGAAAATGGACTATGATGAACAAGGGCTAGGAAAGAGGAGACAAGGCATATTTCCCTCCATTGTAGTCATACCCTCGGAAAAGCATGAAGACCTAAGCTTTGATGGTAGAAGTGAAACTTCCATCACCATTAAAAAAATCATTTTTGTGAAGGAGAATGACATGATAAATTTGGTTTTCTCATCATAAGAAGGAGCAACCTCACTGAGTGAAGATTCCATCTCACCACCTCCTTAGCCTTCTGGTAGATTGAAGGAGAGTAGCAAAGACGATATTTTGCAGGCCCACACCAGCACTTCGAGAAAGCAACAAACCAAAAACCAATCAACTAGAGAAAGAAGAAGAACAAGACTATGATGTCTGCATCAAAAAAGAAATTTCTTATTTGTCACTATTGCAAGAAGAGAGACCATACCATAGACCTTTCTTGGTAAGAAGATAAATGCTCACATTGTGGAAAGAAAGACCATTGTGAAGCAACCTTCTAGAAGAAAAAAACCATGTTATGTAGAAATGATTATTCTCACAAGTTGAATGGGAAAAAGGTTCCTCCAATCCAACAGCATACACGGAGGTAGGTAAAGAGGACCAGTATGACAAGCAATCCTTGTAGAGACCATGTGAAATGTTTCCACCAAAGTTGAGTGGACATTGAGAAACAAAGTTTTGGTGACTTTACCTAGATCCATAGCAAGGAAAAGAGTGTGGAGAGTGAAGAGTATGAGAGGTAAAGAGATGCCTATAACATATCTAGTTCAAGGAGAAGATATTGTCCAAGATAGAACATCTCAGGTCTGCATCACTATTGAAGAGGACAATAAGTGGATGCCTACCATTTGGGAATATAAGTATTCCAATTGCTACCTACAATTTTCCAACATATGTTTTTCTTCCTAAAGATGTTCTAAATATTGATTCACGAGTTCAATGACCTTGGAGGGAGGAGTTCTTAACAAATCCATGATGTTCCTTGCAAGCATGTGCATGCACCAAAGAGTTGTTTCCATGCCAAGAAACAATTGATCCTAGAAGAGGAACGAAACTACACTTGAGCAGTTGTTGTGTAATGGTAGAATGTTGGGTTGGGGTCACACAGACCAGCATTCCACTTGGCTTCATTGGTAACCAAGATGGACTTTCTCCAAATTGAATATGGAGATGGAAATGAGTGTTGAGACTAGATTTTGGATTCTAAGATTGATCAAAGTTGAGACCTACTCAGAATATTATTGCACCTAGGGAATGAGCTAGCCAGAGCCAAATCCAAAACCATAGTTGGGGACCAGAGCCAGAGCCATAATCCATATGGAGCCAATGTTAGAGGCCATGTAATTTACATAGAAGGTGACAACACTCATCCGGATTGGTTTTCTAGAGGTTTTGGAGATAAAAAATCCTCTTAGTAGGGAGGTGTGATCCCAAAAAAATATGGAATGAAGAATGGATAAGACTCATTACCTACCAAAAAATTGAAAATTAATTAACATTATGAAAGTCACTTAAAAAAATGCAAGTTAATCTGGAATAAGCCACATGAGCATGTAACTGAAAAGTTGAATAAAATAATTAAAGGGACAAGGAAACATATAGGAGAGAAGGATAAGGAATGGAAGTGAAGAACCATGGCTATTGGCTTTCTCTTACCCCCTAGATCTCCCTATTATTTCACTCTCTCTCATACTCGGAGGGCTTCTCCCTATTTCTTCACTATCTCTCATACTCTGACGGATTTTGGTTTAGGAGAGGAGAGCATTGTAAACTTGCATACTTAACTAGAGATAAAATATTGAGCATCATTTTACTAGTTTGATTCATTCTATTAATATTGAGCATCATTTTACTAGTTTGATTCATTCTATTAGTTTTCCAATTGGGTTCCACCTTAAAAATCTTGTTTTAGTGAGTTGTTTTTCCTATGTGAGTGATGAGTTGTTTTTCCTATGTGAGTGATGAGTATCTGGTTTAAATCCTGCATCATGTTTAGTTGCAGTTTGCTAGGTATATTTAAATGGNATTGGGTTCCACCTTAAAAATCTTGTTTTAGTGAGTTGTTTTTCCTATGTGAGTGATGAGTTGTTTTTCCTATGTGAGTGATGAGTATCTGGTTTAAATCCTGCATCATGTTTAGTTGCAGTTTGCTAGGTATATTTAAATGGATACTTCCTATATCATTTGTGCATTTGTGTGGGTGAGGAAGTAATTGTTGCTTATTCTTTTATTTATTGTTTGGGAGGATTTTCCTTTAAAGCTTGTTGGTTTAATATCCTCCACCATTGATCGAATTGGGCGAAAGGAAATCTGTAGCAGCATCAGAAGTTGTTACAATAAACTTGCCAAACATAATTTTCTCTCTCCTAGGACACTGTGTCATGTGTTAGAACTAGACTGCTCAACATTTTCTTCTTTAGGACAAGTGAAACCATGAGAGGGTCAAATACTCTCGTTTGTTGGGCGTTCATTTACTTGTTGGGAAAATTCATTTGTTGCTAGGCGTCGTTCTCCTGCTGCATACACAGTCCACGCTCTAAACTCTCTCTCGTTTGAATGTTGCCAATGTTACCCACGACCTCGTTTAGCAGTTTCCCAATGCCTAGGACTGTACCCTAGCTATTGGTTGTACCACTCA
>SNQJ01S0097553.1:12191-29386 GCA_010110895.2 Picea sitchensis
TCTACTGTCGAGATTTGAGTGTCGGATAAATTCTCTATTGGATTAGTCATTGTTTCCTTGTCGATTAATGATGTTTTGCAATATAGCTCTCCTTGTAAAGACTTCTTATCGTGCTTGAGCTTTTTAATCTGAGTTAATAAAGCTTGATTATGTCGTCTTAATCATAAAAGTTCTTCTTTATCTTCTGACTTGTCATCTTTATTTTTTGATTCTAGATTCTCCCTTCTTTCATCCTTTCAGCTTGTAATTTGTTCTAGTAACTTCTGATTAAGGTTCCTTAGGCAGGAGCTTTCTTCCTCTTTTTCGGTTAATTTCTCTTTGAGACCTTGATTTTCTTGTTCCAACTTTTGAAAACACTGCTTCTTCTCCTTGCACTTAATGATTTTTGCAAGTAGTTTCTGATTATTATTCTTTAGGCAACAAATCTCTTCGTCTTTTTCAATGATGATTTTGTCACATTCTTCTTGTCGATCTTGCAACTTCTGTATTGACTTCTGGTTATCTAGAAGGATCACTTCTGATATGTCCTTCATGTCTTCTGATGATGGAGCTTCTGAAATTGACTTCATTGTAGCGTCCTGTAATGTGAATTTCTTCTTCTTATAAGAAAATGTTAAAAACTTTCTCCTTGTATTGAACATAAAAGTACCTAATGTATCTACCCAAGTTGACCCTAGAATTATATCAACACTGCCTTGATACATTGATACCACATTGAATTGACCTATGAATTTGTACTCATCAATAGATAGTTGTAGGTTCTTAATTTCATATTTCCCATCGAAAAGACGCGTGTCATTTTCAATTATATTTGGTTCTAAAACCATTAATTGGTTTGTTAGGTCAACGTTAATGTGATTTTTCTTAGCAGTCGGGCAAATAACGATGTTGATATTCTTTCCTTGAATAATCCCATTAACTTTTAATAAGGGATCTGCATATTTTTTATAATTAGGGGGGAAATCTTCCTCCTTCCATTTTGACTTATTGAGTTAGTAATGGACTAATAATTTATTTATTTATTTGCTTGCCCTTTATAACTTTTATTGGAAATTCCCCTTTTTATTATATCACTTGAACCTTAAAACCTCTTAAAGTATCCTTGAATAAAACTTAATAATAAATCTATAACCTTTTATCACTTCCCCTTTTCAATATTCTTAAAATAGTAAAATCCTTTATAACTTTTTGTATTTTAATAAAAGGATAACTTTGGTTTAAGATGAAAGAAAAAACACATTTTCAAAAGTTATTATGTTGGAGATCTTTATATATATATATATATATATATATACTTTGAAATATGTATTAATACTTCACACCATCGACTTCAAACTTCACAATGGATTCAAAAATGTAATAACTGACTGCAATTACTTTTGACCCTTTTTTTTATATTTTTAAATATTGATTTCTACTTAATTAAAATACGGTAAGGGGTGTGACTCTATTGAAACCACGAAAAGGCACGAAGGTGCATGATTCTTCTCTGCATGGCTTCCATATTTTACGGTTCGATGGTATTGAAAATTCCGTACAATTTTTTTTTTCGTTGTATTGATAGGTTACACAGGAAGTACAGATGGCATAATTCGATGTACGGTTCTGTTATTTACTGTACAAATTACACAAATTAATTATGTTCATTCACCGAGAATGATGTATTGGCGGGCTTGATATCGTATATGACGACGATCTGTACTACATAGGTTGGGTCGGAAAGTTTGAGTCTAGAGATAGATGATGATATCTTCGTACCATATGTCATCAAAACTGATCAGAAAAAGGGGTTCGTCAGGAAATGAATCCTCTACCACATTTTCTGTCTCAGTAGTGGGAAGGTCACATATCAGTTCGGCAAAAACCAAGGATTTCTTTGACTTAGCACGTTCAAACTCCAAGTCAAACTCCTGGAGAATCACTATCCATTTGGAGTACTTGCCCCCTAGCAATTGTCGAGTAAGGATATGTTGCATGGGGTTGTAATCGGAAATAACAGTGGTTCTGCGTAATAAGATATAATGACGAAAATGTTGGACAACTTGAACAACTGCCAAGGCCAGTTTCTCCACATGTAGATATTTGGTTTCGATAGTCGTGAGACTCCGACTCAAATAGTATATCACATGTTCGTCATGTGAATCATCCTCTTGGACTAAGACCATGGCAATGGTAGAGTCCGAAGCAGCTAAGTAGAGGAAGTAATCCTGGCTATAGTCAAGGGAAAACAATAATGGTGTACGAGTTAAGGCAAGTTTCAAAGCTTCAAAGGATTTGTTTGCAGTATCATCCCGTACAAACTCGTAACCTTTCTTGAGTAGCCGAGTGAATCCTTTTGTCAGTTCAGCGTAATTGGGGATGAAACGACGCAAAATTTTTTCCTTCCCTTGCAAACTTTGGAGCTGACGTAGTGTGGAAGGAGGAGGTAGATTAAGAATAGCCTCAACCTTCAAGGGGTCTACTCGAATCCCGTGTAGCGACACGATAAAACCGAGAAGTCGACCATAATCCACACAAAAAACACATTTGTGTGGGTTCAAACATATACGATAATAACGACAACGTACAAAAATGGCCCTTATATGTGCCGTGTGATCTCGGCGATGCATGGAATGCGTTGATAGATCATTAAGATAAGGTTGCATAATGTGCTTAATATCATGGAAAGCGTAAGACATAGCACGCTGAAATGTCGCACAAACGTTCTTCAGGCCAAAGGGTAATTTCCGGTAGGCAAAGGTTCCCCAAGGGAAAATAAAAACAGTCTTGTGTTGATCTGCTGGTAAAATATTAATTTGATTATAGCCGGAGAAACCGTCCATCAAGGAGAAGATTTCGCTTTCGGCGCAGTCGTCGACAATCTGGTCGACAAAAGGGGTGGGATAATTGTCCTTAGGACAAGCTTTATTTATGTCCCTATAATCTACACAAACGCGGATGGTACCTTGTTTCTTATTTACCGGAACAAGATTGGATACCCAATCAGTCAAAGCCACAGGATAGAAAAAACCAACTTTAAGAAGTTTTTCAACCTTAAGCTTGATAGCAACAACTTTACGTGGATGGACTGGGCGAAGTCTCTGCCGAACGGGTTTAGCATCCGGATGTCTTAATCTCATGTACAACGATATCAGGGTCAATACCTGACATTTTTTCATAACTCAAGGCGAAAACGTCGCGAAATTATTGGAAAAGGGCTTTATACGTGTGGACTTCATCTGTAGAGCAAAAGGCCCCGATATGAACATTCTCCACGACTCTAGGTTTAATCGATATGTCAAGAGGAACGGTAGGTGAAATGTTACTCCAGTTCCCTTCGTACAAAACATCGTTTGTTGACTCAGGAACTAAAGAAATAACAACAATGGTCGACGGAGTCAAAATCCGTTGGTATCTCTCGATGGTATCACGTTCTAGAAAGAGAATGGAGCGATGATGCCCATCGTCCCATGGAGTATCTTCCATAGACATGACTGACATGATCATCTCATCAGTAGGAAAGATCACGTGGAACAGATTAGGAGATGAATCACAGAGAGAGGGGGAAGTGGGGGTTGCCGATTGAATAGCTTGATAAGCAGATTCGACCGGACTTAAAGGCATCTTGTCGCCGTAACGAAGGTAGTCACTAGGGCTAGGTACTACCCATGGGTCGTATGACTCGGGGGTTTCACGAACAATGGTGGATATAATGTTAATAGAGGCAACAAAAGGAGGGGAAATATCGGGTGGTGGGATTGGAAATGTACCCATCAAAGTCGAATCTTTCAAAAGACCCACTTTGACATTCTCGTAACCGGGACGTCTCTTCGAGATAAAATGAACGTTGCTAGTATGAGAATCCGAATTAAAGAAGGCCAGTTGGTCAACTGTAACAATCTTTCCTTGGTGCGAGAATCGTAACACACAGAAAAGGGTAGACACAACTGCATGCATGGAATAAATCCAGCTACGGCCAAGTAAAAGGTTATAATCAAGAGGCGCATCGAAGACCTCAACCTCGACATTGACTGATTTACCTTCCGACATAATAGACAACAAGGGGAGAACATTGTAAGGTTTAAAACTTGTACCATTGAAGGCCTTAAGTGTATTGTGTGATTCAGTGAGGGCAGGAGCACTGATAGCTTTCCAACAAGTAATGGACATAACGCAAGTCGAGGCCCCTTCATCAATAACAGTTCTATAGATATTCTTGTTTTCAACAACAACTTGGATCTGAAATGCTAATTGAAGAGGAAGCCTTCGAATGTGGTCTTCCAAGTCAAAGATGATTAAATTAGTATCCGTGGGATCAATTCCACCAATGGCCTTTAACAATGCCTTCCGTTGAGCATGACAACTTTGAAGGACTTCGAGAGCTGACATCGTAGAGGGTGCTTGCGCAAGGTCTTCTACAATACTGTAGTTTTGGGCAGCACGTGCGTGAGGATTGAACACAGACTTTCAAACAACACCCTTGGGAGGAGGGCGAAGAACTGTATCAAGACCCAGTCTTTCGAGATTAAGAGGACCGTTTGGAGGTGAAGTTTGAGGAGAAGGTTGAACCAACGAAGGTGGTATATCATCAACTTTCTCGTTTGACGGAGAGTAATGTTTGGCTCGAGTTGCGATTGCAACTTCATTCTTTTTAGAGTCACCAGTACACATAAGGACATAAGATGTTGTGGAAGGAGAAGCTTGGTCATGAATGACCAATTGGGCCTGCTGCTGAGAAAGGAAAGGTTGTGACAAAACGACAAGCGTAGAAGGTTTCCCGGTCCCTTGGAGGAACTTAGTAACCTCAGCGTGTCTCGGACAATCTTTCGTGTAATGATCGTCACCACAAATAAGGTAGGGGTAACGAGGTTTACGTTTTTCTTTCTCATCAGCTGTTTGTGTTTTGGCTTTATCAGATTGTGGATTATTATTCTTGTCTTCCTTATTCTTACCCTTCCCTTTCTTTTTATTTTGGTTTTTCTCGATAGGTGCGGATTGAACAGAATTAACCTCAACAGTCTTACCGGTGGGAGGAGTAGTAGGAGTATTTTATACATTAGAATTATTAGATTTGGGATTGGTGTGACCTGCGTGTGTGGACTGACCTTCAGAGTGAAAAGTGCCAATCACACCATCAGTAGCATGAGAAGTTGTTGGAGGTGTTGGGGTAGAGTTTGTGGAAGGAGGAGGAGCATCAGGGATCAAATCGTAAAGTGTTCCCGTTTGCGAATAAATGAGATCTAGATACTGAGCACGACTAATCCCCTGCTCTTCAGTGACAAGACCACCCATGGCGAGATCACGGGCGATAGGTCCAATGAGTGATTTGGTAAACCACTTAGCCAATAGTTGATCAGGAAGAGGAACTTTGATCAAACGTCTTCTCCTCCTCCACTCATGGATGTGATTAGAAATATGAGTGGACGAGGATTGTTTAAAAGAACTCAAAATTTTGGTTCCTGTCTCATATCGAATTGGCAACTGGTAATGTGTCAAAAAGGCCATGGCTAGTGTGTTAAAGTCATTAAAGAAACCCCATGGTAACTCGATGTACCATTTTGCTGTTGAACCCGTGAGAGTTCGTTGGAAAAGTTGTACTCTGATGAAGTCATCCATCAAGGAGTTGGATGAACACCATAGATGAAAAGTCATAACATGATTATTCAGGTCTTCTCCTACTCGATCGTCAAATTTAGGAATGTTGGACGGTAATTTGGCCGGTATGACGGGCCAATAAGGAGAATGTGGAATAGGATCATTCAAAATCCTAGACAAATCAGGGAAATCCAAGGTGGATAGAAAAGGCAACTGTCGGTTCACTTGAGGAAACTGGTAGTTTTGAGGGGGAAGCCCCGTAGGTATACTAGTAGGACCACAAGCAATCTGCAAATAATAAAACAGTCATGACAGATTCAGTTGTGGAGGATTTTGAGGCATATAGCCCACAGGGTTGGGTTGATTAGGGATGATCCCTTGGAAAGGAACATTAGATTGAAAGTTTTGACCCCAAGTGGGATTCAAAGAACCTGGATACGGTTGACTGAGGTTAGGGGGCACAAAAGAAGTGACTTGAGGATGTTGCCCCCCAGACGGTTGTAGATTTCCTTGGAAAGGAAGATTCCAAGGTTGAGTTTGTAACACAGGTGTGTTTTGTCCATAAATTGGGTTATGGACTCCAACTTGAGGTTGCCCCCCAAGTTGAGGTTGTGTCCCAATCTGAGGTTGTCCCCCAAATTGAAGTTGCCCCCCAGCTTGAGGTTGACCTCCAACAGGAATCTGGAAACCAGAAGTGATAGAAAGACTGGTGCCTCCAACTATATTGGAGCCACTAGGGCCAGGATGGTGAGATCCTCCTAACAAAGGTGGAGGAGGAACGTAAGTCCCTCCGAAGAGAATCTAGGCAGGTGTAGGAACAAACTGACTCGCAATGTTATACCCAAGAGGAACAAAAAGTCCAGAACCTTCGGATGGAACCTGGGTAGGGATAGCAATGGAAGTATTCAGAGCTCTATACTGAGGGGGAAGTGATGGATTAGGTCTAGACAGAAGTGGTGTCCCAATAGGAGCTTGGGTGACGACCACATTCCTGGTAGAAACCATGGTAGCTTGTGGGACCACAATAGAAAGGGCCATCTGGAGAGGAAGAATCGAGTGAGAACCAACCAACAATTGGTTCGAAACGATGGTGACACTATTGGTAGTACCAGTAAAATGGTCTAAAGGTACCGTATAGGTAATGGACATCTCAGGCATTTGCGATGCCATAGGTGGATCGGGACTTGCTCCTAGGTTGCTGTAAAGATTACTTACTGCCAAAGGGACGAAACTAGGATTAGAAATTCCGACAGTGTGAACTGGTGTCCTAAATGATTCACTTTGAAAAAGTGGATCCTCTACTCCAAATCCTGCGTTAGGTCAGGTAGGTACTTCAGTATTATCAACGACAACAATTTCTCCAGACGAGTTCATCCGAAGTATACGTGCGTCTTGTCTAATATTCAATAACGGATTTGGGGGAAGTCGGAAAGCTTCTAAGGAATCCAAAACTATTCTGAATCCCTCCAATGAGTGTGTGCTTCCAACTTCAGAAGCTACTTCGTTATTGACTGCTCCCTCAGGAGAGCCTTCTGGTGAGTTAGGAAGCAAAGGTTGGTAACCTTCTGGATCTTTCGGGGGTAGCCCTTGCATCCTATGTGAACGACGAAGGCCGATGTTGGCGGAACCAAATAAAGAACGAAAAAAAAATCTATGACCAACTAGAGAACACAAACAACACTCACTAATAAAATCTAGGAATCAAACCAAACAAACAAACAAACCTTCTTGTTTCGAAGTCACTAGTTGGTGGTGAAATCCAACGTCGCAAAATCAAGACAAGAAGGGGCTGGGATAAGCGGGTGGAAAAGTTACATTGACGACCTGCTTAACGGACTTACACCCTGGTGCAAGCTTCCACACATAATCGTGGGTATACCCTCCAAGGAGCCTGAGTGAGTTTGGCCAACGTCGATTCCAGGTACCGTGAAGACATGCCCCTCCACAGCCACCTCGTGTAAAGACCCTAAAGAGATAGGTCATTAAGGTTACCACTTACTCCAATGATTCCTAGGGAAACATTCGATAGTTCGATCCACGCGCAAAGGCAGGGTATCTGGCCCGAAATCAACTCGAAAGGCTTCCACTCATAATTGTGGGTATACCTTCAAGTGACCCCCAATAATATGCGCAATCTCTACACCAAGACCAACAAAGCAGGGTGAATAACTCTACTAGTCTTAATGCGACCTCAGGTTTGACCCTTGTGTGAGAAGGGCTTCCAAGGACAAAATGTAGCAATTTGATTTGAACTCTCCCTATCACAAGATACTATTGTGTGTTTTGATGCTTTGGAGAGTGTGCCTTACAACCTATTCCAAAGTGCTATCCTAGCTAATGTTGGTGAAAAAGATCCCTAGAAAATAAAAGTTACTAATAAATTTTAAATTTACGCTGTGTTTTAGAGACTGTTGTTTACTCAAAAGGGATATGAAGATGAAACTGATGATGTTGTGACCTTGACCCAATAAAATGCGAAAAGAGATGAATGTGCAACCTTTCAATTCAATGAACTCTAATTATAGTAGGGAGAAGGTATTCTTTTGAAGTACAACAAGCTACAAATTGCAATTTCTTAATCTCGAATGAACACAATTCCAAATAATCATGAACTACAAAATTTTCCAATTCTCATCTTTAACCAATATGTCGAATGTAACAATTTTCTTATGAAAGATTACTAAAAAGAATAAACAAATTCAGTTCTTCCTTTTCGAAACAAAATCAGAAGTGTGATGACGAAAGGAAAATGTAATCTAAGAAAATCAAGACATTCTCAACACAATTCCCAAATCAAATTCGTAATATAGACAAAAATGAAAAAGACAAGACAACCTTTTGACATATGCAAGCAAAAAGTGTTTCTTAATCAACAAACAATCTGAAAAATAAAATGAATCTAAAACTTCATGCAAACCAAAGACTCTTTGTCAGACAAGCACCCAGATCAAGATCTGAAATTATATCCTTGTGACAATGATCACAAGCAAAAACTCGCAAAACACAAAGAAAGACTTTCGATCATTGAAAACCAATCAAGAGCAAGCTTTAAACTCAGAGATCAATCAAACACTGGCATAAGAAGTTCACCCCAGGCAACTAAGGCAAAACTGGGAGGGAAAAGACAAATTGACTCACTCCAACAAAATCTACAGGAGTTGTTGCAGGCTGGGTATGGGACACAGTGCGACGAGCAAAGGTCGTCGCAGGCTACTAAAAGCACAGTGTGACGTCGTCGCATTGGATTGGTCAAGCAGGATGCGACATCTGAGGGTTGTCGCAGGCTGCCAATATTGTGCAGTGCCACGATCTCTGTAAATGAAGAAAAATTGGAAGAAAGACAAAAAATCTAACTGAACTTCTAGACCCAAGGAGTCCAGATGGATCACCCACAGACTCAGAGAATGAAATTTATCATAGGAAGGCAGGCTAAAGGCAAATGGGAAGCAAAAAATCAAAAGGAGGTCGTATCCTTAGTACGGTCGCCAATTTTGTTATGGGACTTATCGGTAAATGCAGACATAAACATATCTCCCTAGATCCACCTAGATCTAGAACAAAACAAAACAAAATATGACGCTTTCCCTAAGCTCTAACTATTGAGTTTACTAGTTAACAAGAGATGGACAACATATCGTTTAAATGTTGCTTCCTCCTGCCATTGTCATCCTAGCTCCACTCCGGTGCTCTCATGATATTGAATTTGCAAGGGAACACAAGCCAACCAAAGTGAAAGCAATCCAATATACTCCACAAGAACTTATGCATGTGATCAAGGCATCATACAATAAAACAAGACAAGTTTTATGAGAAAGAAACATATCACTGTATTATATTTAAAGTGAAAGTGAAGATTACAACCAAAGCCTTGATGTTGCAAGGTCCCCTCTCGATGACCCTTTGCTCCAACACACACACTTGCTCCAACCTTGAATGAAGAAGATCCACAATGACTTGATGAATTGAAATGAAGCCCTCAAGTATGAACTGAAGTAGAATTCTTCATCCAATTCTTAGCCTATTCAATATTAATCTTGCTTGAATCACCCTTAGCCTTTTCCATGAGGAATCCGTCTTTATACAAGGGAGAGAGAGATGGTTGAAGAGATTAGGATGATCCCACCAAATCAGAGAAGCGAGTAAGATCCCACCTAGAAGATCCCGATTCCACCTCACCTTCTAGAAGATCCCCTTCTAGAACTTTCGTGAAACTCGACCTTTTCTTAGTCTTTTGACATCGTCGCAGCCTAGCTATAGAGCAGCCTGCGAAGACGTCGCAGCCCAACTTTAGAGCAGGGGGCGATGATCAGGCATCGTCGCATCCTGTGTATGGTGCAGCCTGCGACGACCTTCTTTAATAGGGTTTTTGAGAAGAGAAAGTCGGTCACTTTCCTCATGAAGAAAGGCTCTTTTTTGGGAACATGAACACATGTTGTCAATGGATCACTGGGGTGATCAAAATAATGTGTAACACTAAGCATACTGGCCACTAAGTTGATTCCCTTTGTTATTTTTATTCTTCCTTTTTCCTTATTTTATATCTGATATGGCATTGATTATTTCCTTGCTACCTTCTGTGAAACTACCAGTGCCTTAACCAGTATTGGAAAAAGTTCATATGGTTTTTACATTATTCTTCAGAAAATATTTGCTATTTCTTTCATTTGGCATCGACAAGTATTGTTTTATTATATGTTTTCACAGATTCATGTTGAATAATAGTAATAATTCTTTGTTAGCATGATCTAAAATTGGGGTAATTTTATGTAATTTGTAACATTTCTAGGTAATCTCGGAAGCTTCTGAAGTCAAGATCTTGATGCAGTATGATAGGACAATCACAAATTTAATCTTTAATTTTTTAACAAAACAAATATGAAAGCAGAAGTAAATATAGCAGGATTTTATTATTGTATGTAGATCTTTTACGGAATTGCTGTATTGCAGCCTGTTCATAAATGGATGGTTCGTCATGTCTATTGCCCTTGCATACGCCTTGGAATGCCTAAGGTTAGCATTTCTTTCTTTTTTATCTCTTATGTTTTGTTGTTTGTCGGTTGCATGGTATTATTTCTTGATAGGGGTATATTTGTCATGGAAACGGCCTTGAGAAAATTTGCTTTTAGTCTTCAAAGGAAGTTTTAGTTCTTATTAATTGTATTATTTTTCTTGATAGGGGTATATTTGTCATGGAAAGAGCCCTGAGAAAATTTGCTTTTAGTCTTCAAAGCAATGCTGATGTAGCCAAAAAATTGCTTATGTATTGCTGTAATTTAGTTCTTTTAAAGGAAGATATTCTCTTATTTCTATATCATTCATGAACGCAGAGTGCTGCCATCATCATTGCCTTCCTGGTTTCAGCTATATTTCATGAGGTATGTCGAGGTTTTTAATTACATTCTCTAATTCTATTTTTGTAATAGGAAAATTTCAGAGATCTGTTAATTAGCCTGCAAAATCGACCTACTTACTTTTATAGAAATAACTCATACTAGTTGTGGGCATAGACTTCATTTCTGATGCATGATAGTGTTTGGTTAAGTTTGTCATATGTAGTCTATCTTCTGATCGAAAATTGTTGTATCATTGCTTTTATTGTTTGTGTCGATGTTAAATTGTTTTCAAACTTTTGGTAAAAATAGGTATGTTCAGGAATCACATTACTATGGATGTAATATACCTATGTATATTATCGTTATGTAGTACTGTGAGAATATTAAGTCAATAGGCCATATTATTAATTAAATGTAAAATATGCTGTCACCCCCTTTATCAGGAAGCATGTGTTACCGCCCACACATCAATATCATTGTAAAACTGTAAAGGTGTAAACTTATGACACTTGAGATAATTAGCGCCTCTGCAGCGATTGAAGAAGCATCATTTACCCAACCAAAAAGAAATAATACGTTATAAATATTTAATTCCCTTCAAAAAAATCATCAAGAGAGAAATAGAAAGATCTTTCTTGAGAATAATGAATGAATCCTCACAATAATCAACAAAAGAATCTAGATAATATGCTTAAGGTAGGGCAAAATGTAATATCCCCACTAAGGATCTTTTTGCAAATTTCTTGATTATTTGGTTCATACAAATTGACAAACAGTTTGCAAGCACCCACTTGATATGATATAAATACTAAAAATATAATCTCTTTATTGCTGTTTTATATTCATGCGTACATAGGACAGCATAACCATAATTTTGCACACTTTGATGGTTACAAAAAGGAACAAAATTGTGAACAGCAAGTAAACAAATATAATGAAGGAACCTGGCAGCCGTTTATGGCTGATATGGCACTGTAGAAGCTTCCTATAGATGACAGCAGTGGTTATCATCTTTTCTGCTCCTCAATATTCTGGGCTTGGTTTATTGCAGATTTCCCTCAAGTTTGGTTGGCAGATTTTGTCAAACAGTTCAATGACAGCCTGGTCCAGAAATTTGGAGGATTTGACAACTATATGCGCTGCAGTTCTCTGTTTGAGCTTGCAGCAGAGATCTGATTGTAATGGCTGTCTGTACGAGATGTGAGGATGCGCCCAGCAACAAGTATAGTGCTCAGAATAAGGGACATTTGTTCTCAGCAAGTAATCAGCATCCAACAATCACTGAAATGTGCCCAGACTGAACTCAGTGCAAGAATTCGACCTCCATACAACAATGTAGTTGACCCTGTGCTGAAGTATTGCGCCCAGCAAAAGGGGATTCACTCTATTCAGCCCCAAGAAAATATCTCTTCCCTCAAAGGAAGCGCCCAGAATGGAGATACAACTTATTCCTCAGCAGATTCACCCTCCACACAAAAGAAGGCAGTCACCAAGGGACAATACGACCCACCTACTGTAGATAAATCAGCCCACTTCACAAAATAGCACCTCCCTGAGCCAAATCGCCTTCTTAACACCCAGAATATGGCGCTCGGCACAACATGAACACCCACTGTACTATCACATTCGTCCCACAGTGAGAAATGAAGCGTCCAGCAATGACAAATGCGCCTCCAACCTTCAAAAGAACTTACTCCCTTGCTATATGGACTCAGCCACCAAACATAGCAAGTCTCTCAAGGAGTGATACGCCCAACATAAGGAAAATAGCACCAATAGCTTGATAACGCAGTCCAATATCAAAATTTGAGTGATTCCGACCCAATAACCAACTAGGGTGTATTGTTGCAACACCAAAACCAGTGAACAAGGAAGGGTTTCTCAAAAACCCTAGACTCTCTTCTCAAGAGCTCTCCCAATTTTTTTTTTTTCTCAAATGACAATGACAAGAATGAGGGAAATTCCTCATTTTTCCCTTTTATGTTCACTTGAGCCTTTATCCCACTCCTTTATTATTTAAATAAAATAAAAGTCACTTTAGTGGGTTTCTCACTTTATAATTTTAAAGCGACTTTTTAATTAGCCTTGGAACCTTGTCCTCTCTTTCTCACATTTACTTTATAAAGTTCTCCTAGGCGAAATATGTCTCCTAGTTCACTTTTCCGCCTTAGCCCACAGGAACTTAATTAGGCTAGTGGAATTCTCCCCTTGTGACTCTTAAGCGGATGGGGACATCACACAAAGCCATCAATTACTACTTAATGGAAGGAATCACTCCACAAGCTATGCTTGTTACATTACAAATCCAAACATACCCCATATAATGCTATGCATTTGTATATATATTCTCTCACAAGTGTTCCTAGGGGCTTGTTATCACACACATTGCATGGTGCCCATGTAGCAAAGTGTCATTGTTTTGTAGCAGCTACAGAGGAGGGTACAAAAGACTATTCCATAGGATATTCTTCATCCATCGCACCAGTGCCATCATCAGAGATCATGCAAAAGTTCTTCAACACACGGTGGTCCCTTGGTGGTATGCATGGTTAGGAAGGTGCACAATGGCCCCTTTCTCAGCCCCTTCTCTATTGTTCATCTCCAGTGGTTTCATCATGTTCTACATTGATAATAGGACTTGTTGACCACCTATTTCTATGAGGGGTCAACATCATGTATCATGTGGTACAACAAGTTTTGAAGATCTCTTGGCTTAGCAGGGCAATTCTACCCCAACTTTTGTAATCGAGATGTTTGCTTCCCTGCGTGGGATAATAATGTAATATTCTAGCATGGATCATTTTTTAGGTTAGTTGCCAAGGACTTTATCATTAGGGAAGTCCTTTCATCGAGTGTTTTTTTCCTCAGGTAATTAATCTTGCCTACCAGGTAATTTTAATTATCCTTGAGTTTTTCACTCACAAAATCCTCCAGAGTGGTGAAATACATTCTAATGATCGATCCCAGTGGGTGAATAAGGTTTATAAGTGTTGTAAATGACCATGCTAGACATTTCCTAGAGTCTTGCAGAATTCCGTTAAGTTTTGATAGGATTTTTTAATAATTAAAATTTCCAGAAATTTAGAATTTTTAATTATTTTTGATGTAAAATGTAAAGATTTGGTGATTGGGGATTTTGTATAGGGGTATGGGTATTCAAATCAAATGGATTATGACCCCCTAAACCCTTGGACCAAGTTTCAGCTCAATTGGACAAGTTTTGCTAGGTCAATGTCCATGAGCAGTCCAAGTCAGTAAAAAATCAGCAAATAATTGGTTAAATTAAAAATGTCAAATTTTGCCTAAAGTTGTAAAACATGAGAAAAGAGGGAAAAATTGTTTCCTAAGTCATTTCTATGTAATAGGGGGTCAAATAAATCAAACCCCCCCTTTCCTACCTCTCATTCAACTTAACTTTAGAGAGGGGGGCGAATTTGGCTCTTGTGGGGCTCACCATCTCCATTGGATTGGCCATTTGGTGATGGGGACCACATGGGAGGCCAATTCCACACCTTGGGTGACCCCTTGGGGCATTAGAGAGAGGTTTAAACTTAGGATAGGGGGTTTCTTCCCCCATTTTTGAGTTTCCTCTTCTAATGAGAGTTCCCCTCTCTCATGGTGCCCCCCCCTTTGAGTGAGCCTCCCTCTTTCATGAGTGCCACTTGGAGAGCATGCAAGGGGGGTCTCTCTTGCTTCTCTCCCTTAAAAGAAAGACTCCTCTCCCCCTTTTGGCATCTATTCTCGGAGCAAGTTTATGCTGTTCATTTTTCTCCCATTCTTCTTTATCTCTCCCCCATTCTCTCATTGTAAATCTTGCTGCAAGTATTTGTAGCAACATTTTCTGAATAATAAAAGAAGCTTTGGAGGATCTATGGTGGGCATTGGGAGTTTTCTTGATGTTGTTTATGGTGTTCTTGTGAGGTGATATTTGCTGCATTTCATTTTTTGTATTTTTTGTTTTCACTAGTTAACTTGGAGACCCAAGAAAAGTATTTTGCTTGGGAGTAATTGGTAGTAGTATTGCTATTGCTTTTGTGATAGTTTCTTTCAAGTTTGCAAAATATTTTACAAGCTTATTAGATGCTCTCACCTCCTTGTTGCATTGTGTAGAAAAATATACTCATTTGCGGGTCACTAAAGGGTTTGGAGGAGTGAATTTCAGATCTGGAAATTCACTCATTCAACCATCCAGAGCTTAATTTATTTTTCTGTTCTTATCTCTTTTCTTTCCTCTTACATTGTAGCATATTCTATGGTCTGAAATAGTCAATTAAAATTACATTTTCATGTTCAGAAATTTTTCTTTTAATTTATGTTTATGCACCAACAGAAATTAGTCATCTCTAAAGGGTTTTCTAGCATTTTCCAGCACACATAGTTTGCTGTTTTATGTAGGTTCTTGCCAGGGCAAGGGAAAGTGCTGCTCAAATTTGGCCCCAAAACACTCAGGGAAGCCTCCAAGAGTTTGGGTACCAAACCCCCTTTCACTTCTCATCTTTATTTTCATTGTAAGTTGCCCAAGAGAGTCTCTTGGGTTTGTATTCTCATTTCTAAATTAAAAAATCCGATATTGTAATTTAGCTTTGGTTTACCCACACCTTGCAAAGAGATTGGCATAGCGATCCATGCAAAATCGTGAAGGCTAGATTAGGTTTTAATTTTTTTTTTTTGCTTTTGTTTGTTTGCCCCACTTCTCCCATAAAGAGAAGGTTGTGTGGTCAGTTTAATTTTTTCATTAAGTTATTTTTCATTTCATCCACCTTCGCACAAAATCGGTAGGCTTGTCTTCCACATTGTGCCATTGTTGTGAGGTTGCAAGTTACTTATTTTTTGCCCACCCTTGTTCTTAAGGAAAAATTGTGTGGCTAGGCATTGTTGTACTTTACTTTCAATTTATTTCATTTAAGTTTATTGTGCTGACACCTTGCATTGTGCTTGGCTATGCCAACCTTGCAATATCGTGAAGGCTAGAATAATTTATTGTTTTGGAAAGTAACTTAATTTGTGCCCTGCTTTCTGCCCCCTATTCCCTCCCCTTGCCACTTTTGTGGATCTTGGGTAACTAAGAAAGGGCAAAAGAACCGAGTGGCTAGACTAATTAGGCACCCAAAGTAATATTGCTTCTACCACCAAAAAGGGTGACTTGGGAGGCTACAAGGGGTTGAAGTCAGGTGAGACGAACAAAGTTCGCTCACACAAGAATTATCCAAAATATTTGGAATATAACATAATAATCCATGTAGGAATAATGTATAAAATATGAATAAATGAGATATGATAAGATGATTACAAATGAGGAATGAGGGCTCGTTTATATACCCACGCAGGGGTGCCCTTTACCAATAGTCATGTCCTTTGAGACATGACCTTTCATTATTAATAATTATTATTTATTAATTAATTATTATGTTATGAATATCTATTTATATGTATATTTATGTTCATAACATTGCCTTCCCCTTAAAAATGCTTTGTCCTCAAAGCATACTTTATGGAAGACTTATCTCTTGGTTTAGCTTGTAATTATTGTCTCATGCTTTTTCATTATTGAGTTGGTAATCGTTGAGGACCGGAGACGATAGGATCTTCTAAGTGTTGAGCAGAACTGTCGCATTGTAATGGAGTCTGCCCATCCTAATTCGATCTTCTACATGGGGAGTTTATAGGGTTCTTGGAAATAATTTGATGTATTTTGACTCCCATGATAACTTCTATTTTGAGCAGCACTTGTAGTGGAAGTAATATTCGTCGACATACTAGTCATTTGTTTCTGTTGATACAAGCATTGGCTAAAGTATCGATTTTTGTGATTAGGATGTTGATAAGGCATCCTTGCAACTTGATCCTTACTTCGTATACTTGTAGCTTTTTGTTGATTAAATTTTGGAATTGAGTCTTCTTGATATTTCTGGCTTGTTTGTACCTCGACATTTGAAAACATCTTTACAGCAGTTGGATTTGCCTCCTTTTGAGTTGTAAGGTTGCTTGGGTCTGTCATCGTTTCCTTATCAACTAATGATGTTTTGCGATCTAGCTTTTCTTGTAAAGTCTTCTTATCATGCTTCAAATTTTTAATTTGTGTTAGTAAATTTTGATTCTGAACCCTTAGGCATGAATTTTCTTCTTCATCTTCTAATATGCCGACTTTATTTTTTGATTCTAGATTCTTTTTTCTTTCATCCTTTAAGATTTTAATTTGTTCTAGTAAATTCTGATTAAGGTTCCTTAGGCAGGAGCTTTCTTCCTCTTTTTCGGTTAATTTCTCTTTGAGACCTTGATTTTCTTGTT
>SNQJ01S0097553.1:31049-62421 GCA_010110895.2 Picea sitchensis
AGTGCGCCTAACTTAAAGAAGACCAAATACCCAACAAGGGCGCAAAAATCAGACCTCACAAGAGAGTGAGTTGTGTGTTATGTCAAAATGAGGATAAAACTCCTCAATATATACTGTATCAATGACCTTTAATTAAATTTAGGTCATAAAAATTAGCCGACAAGGCTTTAAACCAAGATCATACTATTTTTACATTAAAATGTCAAATTAAAACCCTAACTAAGCTGTAATAAAAGTAAAAGCCCCTTCAAGGGAGGCGCTAGCCCCTTTTAGGGCAAATGAGACATCTAAGAGCAAAACGTTAGCCCCCCAGGGGCTTCTCCAACATGCCACACATGCCACCGCTTCCCAGTCTGCCTCCAAGAATGACCATGAAGCTGGATGACGTCATGGTAAGGGTAGGGGCGCTCTGAGCCTTCCAAGGCCAACATTCCACTGAAAAGGGGTCATTCCCCTAGGCCGGGCTTTGCCGAAGTGCCTCTAGTGAAACGTCCTCTTCTTCTCCGGTGCAAAACCTCGGTCAAACACTGTCCTGTCTCTGCGCCTCTGACTGGGTCTCAGCAACCATCTGATGGGCTCTTCAACCCCATGGAGGTCCGAACTAATCATCTCGCCATGTGTACCGGTCGAAATGGTACCTGTCCGTCGGGCATGGTCCTGCACATCAAAAACTACGCCCTTCATGGGCTCATTAGTCACAGGGATCATAGCAATGTTAATCACATTTCATCATTAATATTATCAAACATATGCATAAAACCCCGATATATAATTCAATAGCTCAAAGACTTTACGAAAACCTACGATACAAGGTCGAGAAAAAGGACAAGATACCCTATTGGGCTAGTATCCATAAGGAAAGGAAGGTTTCCAAGGGGTTTCATCCAAGCCATGTAAACAAGGTGAAGTGGTTTAAGTGATGTCCAGATATACGGGTAGAGTGAGAGCCAGGGATGCATGATATTACCTGTGGGTGCCTTTGTAGAAGGTGAGCTGTACCTGTCATGGATGCAATTTTTTCCAAGCCCCTTTTGCCTTTATTCTTTTCTTTATTTGCTTTTTCTTCTTCTTTTTGTTTTTATTCAAGGGCTAACCAGAGGACACTGCTCGTGATGATAAGTACTTTCATAGCGATGATAAGGCTGGCTCGTGATGAGACCCCCTTTCCCTTGGCCATGCAACCAAAGGTCACTACCCTGGCATGGTAACCAGATGGTGGCAATGTCATGCTGTTAGGTACCCATGAACATAATAGGCTGGCTCGTGATGAGACCCCCTATCCTCTTGATTAGGTCTTGTTTGCTTTTTTTTTGGGTCCCTCTTGTTTCTTACTGAGAGGCTTTTTATTGCCTTCTCGGGGATCCTTGGGTGAAAGCATATCGAGGTTTTATTTTTAGGCTTTTATCTTTTACCAGCTGCTTTTACCTTCTGGGCCTTTAGCCCCTTCTTCCCATGAGATAGGTGCAACCCCACCAACAGATCATCTTAATGCCTGGACAAAGGAAATGGGACAGATGAGCGGGAGATAAGATGGAAAAGTGGTGGTATGATGGGAGCGGACGATGGCTCTTTAGAAATCCCCCAGTGGCAAACCAAAACCTATGGGTACAGGCTTGCTAGGGCACCCAATCAATCTCCCCAAGCATGGTCAAGTGGGTTAATGTAAGATCCAAGCAGTCGTTAGAAATAAAAGGAATTAGATGCATACATTTAAAGGTTATAATGATCAAAAGTGACAGATACCATGATACTTGGACCAATTACCTCATGGAGCAAGAGCGTTCTCCGATGCAAGACCAAGCCGATGGTGATGGATGTTGCTGCTACTGACAAAACGAATTTGACGAAAGAAGAAAAGGATGGGCCCTCTAGGGCCATGCTCAGGTCAATCTTGCTCTCGGTACTCCATGTCTAGGACCTATGGGCCTCGAGACATGATCTCTTAGTTATCCCTAGAAATCGGGGATAACATCTGGCTCCGACTCGGGGACATGTGCTCACCGTAGAGTGCATGAGAACCTCAACATCTCTAGCTTAACTTGCAGACCTGCTCAACTCGATAGGGGCATCAGTAACAAAGATGGGGTGGTATTGCCAACCCGCATATATAGACATATATATAGACTGAAATAAAACAATCAATAATGTAAAGCAAAGTACCTACCTTTACCTATCTGTTGGCTGGATATTCGATGTAGTCAAACGACCAGTGTAGCCAATCCAACAATGTCCCACGATACTTGCTTTTGTGCTTCGTTATAAACCAAAATAGTGATAAATCAAGCACAAAAATGTCATGAGTTAGAATATATATCATATCATCGGAAATCTCAAAGTCTAACTCATGGAGGCGGGTGGGAGGGATAAAATCCTACCAAGTCCATCTTTGGGGAAAGTATTCAATCCACTTCGGGAAAGGGTCAAGAAAAGTCCAAGGTTCAGAACACTGACTCAAAAGGTCGGCACATTGTCTACCTAAGACGTTCTCATACTGTGAAGTCTGTGAAGGGATTGACAAAGATCTGGTAGACGACTGACAAACTATCAAGGGAAAGTTGATAAACTGAGATAACAAACTTGCAGTACCCAACCAACCCTTGGAGTCAAGGGTTTTCCTAAGAGGAAACTCAACACTAAAAATATACTTCCCAATTACACCTTTTATGGAAAAGCACGGTAAAGTAATAAGAGGTAGTTGGAGAAAAAGGTCATGAGAATCCTTCTTTAGGCAAAAAAGGTCTTTACTCTTATCAAAATCCGAGCATAGTGGCGGTTGATAGTCATCTTCATAGGGTAAATCTAAGTGTATGAAGGAGTACTCATTAAAGGCCTCAAGGTAAGACCGAAAATCATCAGGCAAAAACTGTACTTGGTCAACCTTGGGTGTTTGTGGAGAGCCAGTAAAAATCTCATCTCCCTGTTGCCACTGGTCAAGAGCTTGCTGTGATAATTGCAAAGGCAACAATTGGAGATGACTCTTTATGTCATAGATGGGATCCATATCATAACTAACCGCATTCAACCTATGTCTCCCAACATGTATGAACTTGTCAAAATCAGCTATGTCAGTATCAGTATCATAACATGTTGGGTTTAAAACATCCAATACTTCTGTACTCTCTGTGTCATAAGGTAAACAACCATTGAAAACTTGGAAGGGGGAATAATTCACCTTGCTTAATCCTTCCTGTGCAAGAGCTTCAAGTATTTGGATAGCTTCATCAAGTGGAAGATCTGCCTCTACATCTTCAATCCTGAGACATATGGGATCTAGCTTGTCCAAGGGTTCCATTTCTTCTTCACTCTCTGAGTCATAGAACAAGGTATCATCAAAAAACTGGAAAGGAAAATGACTTATCTCATTCTCTTCATCTTGTGCAGGAGGGACAAGATCTTGGAGAGCTTCATTAGATTGAGGAGCGGTTACTGGAGCTTCATCCTCATAATTCACGTCTCTAGTTATATCTTTGTTGTATTCTATTGGATTATGGGAGAGGTCTTGCTCCTCTTCAAGGGGTTGATAATCGTCTTCATAAACCTCGTCTTTTATATCTCTTGCTGCTGATAATCATTTCATAAATCTCTCCTTCTATATTAGAGGGATCTTGGTATTGATCATAATATGCTTTCCTGAGATCTTCTACAATCTCATTGGTGAATCCTTTGTGGTCTAAGGTTACCATGAGGTTTTGAAGGACATCTTCATACGCTTGGAAATCTGGCTTAGTAAGGTTCATATAAACCTACTGATTAGGTGTAGGAAAGATGATATACCCTTGTCCTGCAACAACTCTTAAAACAATCTTGCAAGTAGGATGGCAGAGTGACTAAGAACAATTTTATAAGAGTATCCTCTCCTCCCAACTTTATCTCGGCCAAATACTCCAAACAATTTACAATGTGAGGAGTTGCGAGGCCCAAAAGTTTGAGAGTTGTTTAGCCATTTTGTATCAAAGTAATTTTGGTATCCTCAAAAACTTCTGAAGTCAATACTCGGATACATTTGTTCCCAAAGGCAGCTTTAGCTTTATCCCAACTTGAAATGAAAATAATATCACAAAGTAAGGTGGCACCCCTCGGTGAAATATTAGTGGAGTCACCTTTATAATTTTGCCTCGAACTATCAAAGAAAAGGGGAAAAACACCCAGTGGAGTCTGTGTGTTTTGTAAGAAAAGGTCTCCAGGCAAGGCTTACCGAAAATATATTGTCGCTAGAGGAGAATTGACTCCGTTCCCAAGCAATCTGCAAGCATCGTTATCACACGCTTAGAAGAAGTCAAATGGCTAGAAGGTAGAGGCCAAATTACGCACAGAATCCCATACCTATACCCATTGTCACCTCAATGGGAGGTTCTTTCTATTCAGTGACAATGAGGGGAGAGACGTCCCTGGTAACTTGGGGCTTTGAAGAGGCCAAAGCATAAAGATCAAAGTAAAGTTCCTCCTCACAAGTTACAACCAAGATCTTTATAGTTCGCTAAACAACCACAATGAAGTGTATGCCTAAATGAGAACACCTGCCCTGAATAAGACAATAGCAAAACAATATATGCGCAGGATATAATTCAGTGGGTTAGTAATTAGAACAATAGATATCAATATAAGCACTTAAGACAATAGATACCACCGAGATCAATGTCAATTAATATAGCGATGGAATAGTATCAATTCATCGAGCAAATGACTCTACATGGGAAGCCAACAATGTATTTAATCAACTCTTACTCAATAAATGCTCTTTAAAACATCATCTAATTGCTTATTAAAGACAAATGCCGCACAAGATGGAACATCCAAGAGGATGTCACCTAATTAGCCAAGTTAGTTAGTTAGGTTTCAAATTATAAAAGTTTTAAAATTTGTTTAGCCACTATCACTTCAACGCTAGAGAGTCAGGATCACACTAAGGTAAAATGGAGTCAAATTAAAGGCACAAAGGTTGAAAGGATAAAAGGCTAAGGACGAGGGAAGGGTTCCAAGGTGTTGTAATGGCAAGGCCCTAACAACCTGGAAAGAGGTGTCTACTTCGGTGTTGCTTAAGCAAGGCCTCTGCTCTTTCCTCCTTCCTTAGGTTGCCAAACTTAAAAACGGCTAGCAATAAAGATAAGTCAAGACAAGAGAGTAAGGGGAGGGAGAGTGCTGCAAATGGCAAGGCCCTAATACCAAACCCTAGAAGTAGGGATCTAATTCTGGGTGTAGATATCCCAGGCCCGGGACATCTCCCTTCTTGGCCTAAAAGGCACGACTATACTGTGGGAAGAAGCAATAAGAGGTAGAAAGTAATGACTAGGTTCTTCCTCCTTCTTCAATGGTCTATTTTAGGGGACATGAAACAAGGACCTACTTGTGTACGGTCACCTAGGGTTTAAATCAGCAAAGTTTATAAATAAATGCAAGAATATAAGCCTACAACCATCTAATTAAGAAGTTTTGCGTAAAAAGCACTCACATATCATGAAGAAATAGCATTTGGTAAACCCCATTGTAAACCTTCAAGAGAAATGCCAAAATGCCAAGAAAATCCTTCCTTCAACAAGTGCTCACTAAATTTAAAGAAGACCACAAATACCCCAACTAGGATGTAAAAATCAGACCTCACAAGAGAGTGAGTTGTTATGTCAAACAAGGATAAACTCCTCAATATATAATCAGACAATGACTCCACTAAATTTAGGTCATAAAAATTAGTCGACAAGGCTTTAAACTAAAATCATAATCGCTTTGAACATTAAAATGTCAAATTAAAATCCTAACTCCATTGCATTGAAGGTAAAAGCCCCCTTCAAGGGAGGTGCTAGCTCCCTTTAGGGCAAATGAGACATCCAAGAGAAAACATTAGCCCCCCAGGGGCATCTCCAACATGCCACACTCACACCTACTAGTCTCCATTGTCTCCAAGAATGACCATGAAGCTAGATGACATCATGCAGGGCAGAAGTAGCCCGAGCCTTCCAAGGCCAACGCTCCAATCAGTGGGTCATTCCTAGGCCGAAGCTCACCAAGTGCCTGTGAACGCCCTTCTCCTGCAAAACTCCTCGACAAACACCGCCTTGTCTCTAATTCCTCCTCGACCGGGTCTCAAGAATCCATCTTTGGGCTTTCAACCCCATGGAGGCCCGAATCCAATCACATCTCCCCATGTGTATGGTCCAAATGGTACCTATCCATCAAGCATGGTCCCCGCAGACATCAATAACTATGCCTCCATGGCTCATTAGTCATAGGGGTCAGCAATGGCTAATCAAGCATTTCATCATTAATATTATCAAACATATGCATACAAACCTTATAAATCATTCAATAGCTCAAAGACTTTTCAAAAACCTTATTAATACGATCGAGAAAAAGGACAAGATACCCTATTGGGCTAGTATCCATATGAAAGGAAGGTTTCCAAGGGGTTTCATCCAAGCCATGTAAACGTGGTGAAGTGGTTCAAGGGATGTACAAACATACGGGTAGAGTGAGACCCAAGGATGCATGATACCTGTGTTTCTAGAAGGCTTAAATGCACTGCCATGGATGCATTTTTCCAAGCCCCTTTGGCTTGGTCTTTACCGGAGTTTTTCTTCTTTCTTTTATTCATACAACTGTGAGACACCGCCTTGGCGTAGGACTAGAGATGACAATGTTAGTTCCACAAGTATCATCTACAAAGAATGATAAGGTCAAGCCCGTGAGGGGAGACCCCTTCCAGAGGCCATGCAACCAAAGGTCACCGCTCTGGCGCAGAACCAGATGGTGGCAATGTCAAGGTCATAGGTACCCATGAACATAATGGGTCAGCTTGCGCTATGAGACACCCTATCCTCTTGATTAGGTCTTGTTTGTTATTTTTCTGTCCCTCTGTTTCTTACCGAGAGGTTTTTATTGCCTTCCTGTAACTCTTTACAAAGATCTCGAGGTTTCATTTCTTTAGGTTTTTATCTCTTTTACTAGTCAGCTTTTTACCTCTCGGCCTTTGTATCTCCCTTTCCTTCCATGAGATAAGGTGTATTCACCAACATCATCCTAATGCCTCGACAAAGGAAATGGGACCTGAAGGAGCGGAGATGAGATGGAAAAGTGGTGGTATGGATGGGAGCCGGACTATGGCTCTTCAGAAATCCCCCAATGGCAAGCCGGAACGTATGGGTACAAAGGCCATAGGGCACCCAATCAATCTCCTACATGATCATGTTTGTTAAATGTAAGATCCAAGCAACAAATAAAAGGAATTAGATGCATACATTTAAAGGTTATAAATGACTAAAGTGACCCATACCATGATACCGACTAATTACCTCATGGAGCAAGAGCCTTCTCCCATACAAGACCAAGCCTATGGTGATGGATGTCAGCCAAGCACACAATTAATCATCAAAGAAGAAAAGGATGTGGCCCTCCAAGGTGCTCGTGTCAACTATTTCCCTGTGATTCCATGCTTAGGACTGTGGCCTCGAGATATGATCTCCTAGTTATCCCTAGAAATCGGGATAACAATAATCATTAATATTCACCGTATTTATTACATGTTATCGGTAGGAAATAACATGGATGTTATCATGAGGTGAAATCACAGCCTATCCTCCAAATTTGAAATGAAGGATCTCGTTTTAACCTCATTCTCAAATGGCGATTAAAAGAGATTATGATTCAACAAAGCTTGAGAGAGTGTTGTTTGATGGGCACATTTCTCAAGATAGAGTGGTCACAAATCCCAAGGCAAATTTTCTCTGTGAGTGCGTTCCTTATTTTCTGGTCGGGTCAAGACCAGACGGATTCCAGATAGTCCATACATCCCCGAGCATCTAGGGGATAACTAGGGAGATCATGTCTCGAGGCCCACATGGTCCTAGACATGGAGTAACCGAGAGCAGGATTGACTTGAGCATGACCGAGAGGGCCCATCCTTTTCTCGCCTTATCCCGGCCAACAAAGAGCCTTCCATCACTACCTACCGCCTTGCATCAGAAGGCTCTGCTCCATGAGAGGTAATTGGTCCGAAATATGGTATGCGTCACATTTGGATTATAAACTTCTTGGCATTTGCATTAGTTCCTACTTCTGGATGACCTTTGGATCTTACACTAATCCACTTGACCATTGTTGGGGCATTGATTGGGTAACTTAGCAAGCTTCCAAGATTCATGGTTTTGCTAGCCACCGGGATTTATGAAAGCATCAATCATTCCCATCATTTTATCACTTTTTTCATCTTATACCCGCCCATCCATCCCATTCCTGTACGCTTAGGATGACCTTCTAGGGTACATCTTGTGTTGTGGGAAGAAGGCTAAAGGCCCAAAGGGTAAAAAACAGCTGGTAAAAGATAAAAAAGCCATAGGAAATGAAACCTAGAGATGCTCTTTCATTTCAGGGATCCCCTAGGAAGGCAATAAAAAGCCTCGGGATAAGAAACTAAGGGACCCTAAGAAAAATGATAAAACTAATAAAATGCAAGATCTAACCAAGAGGATGGAGGTCTCATCATGAGCCACCCATTATGTTCATAGGTATTTAGTAGTATGATATCGCTAACCGGTCACCAAACCAGCACTTTGCTGCATGGCCAGCTGGTACCGACACGAAAGCCAACCTTCTACTGCTAAGATACTAGGTAATACCGCCACTCGCCAAGCCATGTCCCTTCACACCTTGTAGTAAAAAAGCAATAAAAGAAAGATAAGGTAAAGGGCTTTGGAAAAAATGCATCCATGATGTGTACAACTCTCCTACAAAGGCACCTACAGACAACACCAACCCTTGGTCTGACTATGACCAAGGGTTGGTGTTGTCTGGACATCCCTAAAACCATTTCATTTCACTATACATGTTTTGTATAACCCTTTGAGGAAACTTCCATCGCTTGTGGTATTAGCCCAATAGGTTAGTCTTGTTGGTTTCCTTAGCTTTGTATAGATCTAATGTCTCTTTGAGCTCTTTAGATGATTTGTTAGATTTCATGCATATGTTTGATAACTTTAATGATGAGATATGATTTACATTAAGTGATGTCTGGATCATGAGCTCCATGGAGGGCGTAGTTTTTGATGTGCGTGACCATGCCCGGTTTTGACAGTACCGTAGGATCGGCACATGGGGATGATTATTCTGACCTCCATGTAATGTAAGAGCCCATCGACGGTTGTCAGATAGCAGAGACAGATGAAGTTAAGGACGAGTCTCAGATGGAGAAGAAGAAGGACACCCTCTATCAAGACGCTGGCAAAGATTTGATTCCATGGGGACTCTACCTTGCGCATGGGATGATGGCTTTGATGGATAGGATTCCACCCAGAACAGCCTGGACTTTTTCTGGAGCAGATAGCAGTATGATGGGCCTTCCGGGCACACATAGCAAGCCGCGTGAGTCTTCCAGAGGGCCACAACGCCCCGGCTTGCTGATGATGACACACTCTAGGCCAACCGCCTCCCCTATAGGGCCCCTCGACGCCTCCATTTTAGCTCACTTTGGCATTTTTAGCATGTAAATGCATAAATAATTGAATATCAAAGTCAGCCTTGTCTACTGTTTTAAATGACCTAATTGTAAATTAAAGGTCATAGAGACTTCATATATATTGAGGACGTTTTTCCTCATTTTTGAGATAACATAACTTGCTCTTAGGAGAGTGACTCTTTTATCTTTTTGTCTTGGATATTTACTCTTGGAGTGAGGCACTACACTTGAGGAGGATCATTTTGGCATGCATATGGTGTTTTTGTCAAATGAGGGTAAAACGTCATCAATATATATGATTCTCATGAATTTGTAAGTGTTTTCTCTATCAAAACTTTGATTGAATGATTGTTGATTAAATATCTTGCATGAATAGTTACATTGTTATTATAATGCTTCATCATTGAAACCCTAGGAAGCCAACACAAAAGTAGGTAATGTCATGTCCCCATGACAAAACTAGTTTAGCCATTGATTGTTAAAGGCTCACTTCAGCCTACTCTACACTAGCTATTCTTTTTCTAGGTTAGTTTTATGAAGTTGAAAAGGAGGACGCCCTAGGCCTAATTGAGTTTACACCTAGGGGTTTGACTCTTAGGGTTTGGTGCCTTGTCCCCAAGCAAATGCACTTTTCTTAAAATTTGTGACTTGTATTTTAAAGCTAGCCGCTTTGCCAAAGAAGTTTTAAGGAAAGAGGAGGAGCATGAGGCCTAGCTTTAGCTACACCTAATTGAGCCCTCCTTAGGGGTTTTGGACTTGGGTGGCTCCTTGCTATTGCAACACCACTGCTTCTAACTCTCCTGCCCTAGATTTAGATTCTCCTAAGCCATTAGCCTTATCTGACTCCATTTACCCTAAGGCACTAGTCTATACTAAAACATTGAACCTTTTGGTGCTTAAACAACCTTTCTAAACTCTCAAATTTGAAACCCTAACTAACCCTAACGCCTTAATAACCCTAATTCTATGATGACGCCCCTGGCCTCTTTGAACTTTGATTGGTCTAAAAACTTGCTGCTAAGACATCCCTTGATAGCCATAGAAGTGTTGGATATTTTCATTGGTTTAGTTTTAAGTAAAATCCAATTCCACTTTGTCTCTCAAACTAACCTTTAATTTAGGGCCTACCATAGTGACAAGAACAAAGATCAAGTAGGTGATGTCATACTTATTAAAAACCCTTTTTTGGTACAAAACGTTTTGACATTTGTCACTCCTTTGATAGACCTTTGAGTTGTTGATTACATCCACAAGCTTGTTTTATCAAACGCTCAATCGATTGTCTCTTTGACCTATTACTAGGGCCTGACGGGCCAATTCTAAATCTACCATATAGTGACGCAGTTTTACAATATTTATATGAGCAGCATTTGCATTGTGATATACAAAGATTTGATTTTACACTGAATGCTATTATCATGTGGTATTTATTGAAGAAGTGACATTAATATAAGCTTTTATTACAATCATTGACTTCACAATAATTACTCTTATTAATGCCTATATATGTTAAAGGTAGTCATTAATACTTTTAAAGTACTAACCACCTAAAGACATCTTTCTAGCTTTATTTGTTTTTTCTCGCAAACATGTGCCATTCATTGGAAGATTTTCTCCTTGACTATCTCTCTATTATGTGAATCAGGAAGGGAAGCCTATCCTTAAACTTTGAAGTCTTAAACCTTGATCCTTCTCCCTCAGAACCTGACATTAGGGACGTCTCCCTTTGGGATTAGCCACCCTAAATAGAAAAAGCCCCTCATCGAGGTGACCACAATTGCATGTCCTGTGTTTCCGCGGCTTTCAAAGGGAAGTTAGGAAAATAAAGGGGTCGTGGGGCCCCCAAGCTTCCAGTTAGGGTTACTTGCATCATGTAAATGAACATTCATCGTACTATGGGAGATAGTTGCGGGAGCTGTCCCCCATCCTGGCAGTATTTTCTAATGGTAATACAAATTCCAAGTAAAAGTGACATTTCCTTTATCTTCATTTTTATCCTTTTACTTAAATTTTTACTATTACCATTAATTGTTTTGTGATGTTTGAGAGTGGTTCCAACCTCTATTAGACTTTATATGGAGAAAGTAGAATTCTTAGTCCCATTCAAAATTCAAATGCACTCAACGGTTTTCGTGATTTCAAGATTGGCAAGATTACAACGCTTCCACTGGATTCTATCAAGTATGAGGTGGGTATGGAACTGAATTAATCAAGACCACCAAGCCCTTGATATAACCCAATGTTGGTGGTGTTGATTGTTAAACTCCTTTGTCATGGCCTTAGCAAAATGTAAATTCCTCTACTCAAACCTAATCATTGATTAGGCATGTTGCTTTTTCTAAATTACATTTTGCCATAGATTAGGTAGTTTTCCTCTGTAAAAGTGACATTTATGTATATCATTATGTTTTCTTGCAATATAATGCTTTATTTTTTAAAACTATATATATATATATATATATATATATATATATATAATAAGGCTCTGTGCTCGACAAGCTTCCATTTTTGAGGGCCCTGCTTTCTATCGAGATTCAAGCTGGAAACTGTGATTGCTTCAAGCTGCGTGCAACTTAGCATTAAACTCTCTTGTCTTTAGCCATTGCATGTATTACTCAAGCTAGCCGCTTTTATTCCTTTCCATTGAGCTCAAGAAGGAGGGAGAAAACACTAAGGCCTAGGGTTTCTACACCTTAGTGAGCCTTTCTTCCTGGTTTCATTGTTGAGGCCTTGCTTTAGCAACACCTCAATATTTAACCCTCTCGTCTTCATCCATATCAAGCTAGCCGTTAAAAATTGTCTTTCTGAGCTAGAGAAGGAGGAAGACGCACTAGGGTCTAGGTCACCTACACCCTAGTGAGCCGCCTCCTAGGGTTTGACATGTTGAAGTCCTCACCTTTGTTTAATAATTTCCTCACACCAAAATCCCTCTTTGCCCTAGCCCTATCACTTTCATCACGACCCTTCAACATTTTTAGCCCTCTTTATGATTCCATTTGCCCTTTATAAAGCACCGATCTAAGACCCCCATTGTGTTGAACACCTTGATCATACAAACTTCTAAACACTTTGAGCAATCTCTTACTAACCTTTCTAACTTCTAGCCTAGACTAATTTTTACTAACCCTAGTGTCGTCATCACCTTTTCATGATATAAACCTCTGTATACAACTTTCATTTTACTTTTAAAGCAATTAAATGATTGGTTAAGGAATTGTTAATAAAGTGTTGATATTGTTACATTTGAATGCCAAAGTTTTCTTTAGTATTTATTGAGAAGCGATATTGTAATCTTAGCTATTGTACAAACATTGATCACTATATAATATTAAGAATTGCTTATTATCGAAAAGTCATTTGATTATATGAAGTACTAACCATCAAACAAGCTTGCACATGTAGTTTCTTTGTTGCTTTGTCTCGTGCATGTACTCTTATTAGTTACTACTTCCAGTTATCTTTATCTTCACGGCTATTGGGTTTATTCTCATCAAAAGTGGTGACTTGTGAGGTGGGGAATATTATCACTAGCCTTTCTAAAGCCTTAGTCTTCTCAAACCCTCGGGTCATTGGGGACTTCTCCCCTGGCCTTACCTCCCTAAATAGAAAGAACCTTCTTATTGAGGTGACAAGGTGGATTGGTCTAGTTACGCTTAGTTTGGCCTTTCATCCGCTCTATTATCCTAACTACAACCGTAAGGATAACAGTCAGACAACACTTTGTTGGGTATGCATTTCTAGGCACAAATTTGAGGAGGCCGCATAACCTGCACGGATTTGGGCATGATTTTCAAGGCATAAATTTTGTGGGACAAATTTGTTGTTGTGAGATATATTTTCATCGATATTGTCGCTGTGTCACAGTAATGTACTCTCTTGAAGCATAATAATAAGATCTCTCTCTCTCTCTCTCTCTCTCTCTCGCTGGGTTTCCCAACATCAGTTTTCTTTGACATTTGCCTAAATTTCTAACTTTTTTATGAGTTATTGAATGCTATCCATTGTGTTTATTTTCATCGTGATATTTGCTTAGCAATGATTGGCTATGAAAATTTTTCTGAATATGGGTTTGTGATATTTCGTAGTTCATGCAAGATAATTATCTCTAGTTTGCTAAGTGTTTGATGTCATTAGCTTGTTGATTTTGTCATTAAAATTAACATAAGGAGCTTATTTCGAAAGATAGTGGATAAAGCAGGAATTTTGGGCAAAGTTGAAGAGGGAAAAATTGTGGATTGTTTTCTTTGAGTTGTGATAGGGAATATGGCTGTAAGCATTAGATTTGAGGATCGGTTGGATGGCATTTCAAACTACTTGCAGTGGAGTTCGATTGTCGGGCTTGTTCTCAAGGAGAACAAGATTTGGAACTATGTCAACTAAGAGCTGTGGGTTCCCCGCAATGCATCCTCGCTTTGACTCTTGCATGAGATCAAGGAGGTCAAGGGTCAGAGGATTATTCTGGATAGGGTGAAGGATCACCTTATCCACACTTATTGAGAAGATGACAACCAAGGAGATGTGTGGGATGCACTTAAGAACTTATTTGAGGCGAAGAATGAGAACTAGAAGATGGCCTTGCTGCTGTTGTTGCATGATACCAAGATGGGGGAAGGAGGAGAGTGTTTCTTCTATCTTACTCGGGTAGCTCAAGTGAAAGATGAGTTGGTTGTTGTTGGAGAGGTCATATCTGATTCAAAGTTGGTGAGGATAGTCTTGAAAGGCTTCAACAAGGAATGGGAAGTCTTTGTGAAGTGTGTGTGGACGGAGCATCTACCATTGGAGCAGCATCAGGATGATTTCACTCGAGGAGATCCGAAGATCCTAGCAAAGGAACAGTAAGATGATGGAGTTGATGAGCACACCCTTTCAAGTATCGCCTTGGCATGAAAAATCGAGGTGGATTTTGAGGTTTCTTTGTTGTTGTTGGGTCGTGACTGCAAAATAAGACAACACTATGTTGCATAGATTTTGAGGAGGTCAGACAGCTTGTAACGGACTTGGGAATGATTTTCAAGGCATAAATTTTGTGGGACAAATTTGTTACAGTGAGGTATTTTTCTTGGTTGGAAATGTTGTTTTGTTGCTGATATGCACTTTCTTGAAGCATAATAATAGGATCTTTGTCTCTCTCGTTGGGTTTCCACATTAGTTTTCCCTGACATTTGCCTAAATTTTTAAGTTTTTATGGGTTATTGAATGTTGTCCATTATGTTTATTTCCTCACGACATTTGCATAGCAATGTGTATTTTGCTTATGGAAATTCATGAATGTGGGTTTTAGACATTCTCGTAAGTTCATGCAAGACGCTTATCTCTAGGTTGCTAAGTGCTTGAAAAAATATTAGCTTCGTCACATTTTGTCATTAAAATTAATATGCAATGTCACCAAGACACCTAGTGGAAATGAGAAGGTTGGCTCGTGATGAGACCCTTTCTCACCATGCAAGTGACAACCATTACCCTAGCTTGGTGACCATTGATGGTAATAATGTTACACCACTAGATATTCATGGACATGGTAGACCTGCTTGTGATGAGATCTCCTATCCCTCCAACTAACTTTTTAATCATTCTTAATCATATTTCTCAAAGATACTCTTACTGCTTTGGGTGATCCCTGGGTGAAGCATCCGGAAGGTTCATACATAGGATTTTATCTTTACCCACCTCAATCCCTCCGGGCCTTCAACCCCTTCTTCCCATAGAATGAGGGACAACCTTCTTGGGTTAGTACACCCTAAATCCCAAGAGACAAGGAAATGGGGGGGTGTTAGTGATGGAAAGTGGTATGTATGGTTGGGAATGGTATGATGGCTCTTCAAGAGAGTTCCTAGTAGCAAACCCATCGCCAAGGAAGCCACTTTACTAGGGCACAATCTCAACCACCACCAAGGTAAAGCTTAAAAGGCATAATGTCCAAGCATATATCATGAAATCTAGAGAAATCTAAGATACAACATACTCAAATGCTTTAAATATTGAAATGATGCTCACCATAGTACATAATTTTACCTCATGGAGCAAGGCCCTCACGCTTCTTCCGAAGCCAACATCCGGTGGATGCCATCCTAAAATCAAGGACTTGGTGGTGGTGAAAGGGTCTCCATCCTCAGGTAAAAGGGTATTGATGTTCATGTAGTCTCTTAGTACTCAATATTTAGACATGAGGGTCACATGATCTCCTTAGTTATCTGATAAATGGGGATAACAATCACCACACTTGGACTAAAATCACCAAGTTCTCACTCATTTGTCTCCTCATTAATGAAATGTCACAATGACCCTCTCCTTATATACAAGTCTTAGCTTGAGAAGCTTCCTTCACAAAGTCAACACCAAATTAGACTTACATGTGGGTGTGAAGCCCATCACAAACTCACAAATCCCAACTCCAAACCCATGAAGCCCCAACTCAAAATACAAGGGGATTTTCACCAAACAAAAGTGTGATGTGGTACCGGCATCCCTAGCCTAGGGGATAATTCAAGGAGATTATGTCTTGAGGCCCATAGGTCCTAGACATGGAGTATTGAGAGCCAGACGACTTCTTGAGTCTCACTGAGGGCCCATCCTTTTCTTTCTTCAACACCTCCACCTTTTCAACAACAACAAAATCCATCCTTCCACTCCATTGGTCCTCCATCAACAATGGGTCTTGCTCCATGAGGTAATGAGTCCGCATCATGGTATGTGTCACTGACTTCAAACATTTGAATATGCATCTAATTCATTTTACTTCTAACGCTTGCTTGACCTTATGTCTTTTCACTTGACCACACCTGGTGGGAATGACATGATTCCCTAGCAATTTGGTTCCCATAAGGTTTGAGCTACACTGGGATCTTAAGGAAAGGTCATCGTCAGTTCTACCATTAGATTAACTTTTAGATTAGACTTTGTTGTCATCCTAATACACACCGCTATCGTGGAAGAAACCTTCAATCCACTTTGCAGGTGTGTCCTTTGGGGCAAGTCTCGAGTCAAGGTGTCAAGCCACCTGATCCTCAACTCCTCCGCCTAGGCCAACTCCTACCGAAGCCAAAGGGGGTAGTCCCTAAACGAATCTAAGCCTTTTAAAATCTAAGAAAGAAAAAGACACTTATTCTAGGAGTTTATTTATTTGAAATAAAACTTGATCAATTAGCATTTATCATCATCATACTCAAAAGGTAATTGCTCATATGAAAGATAGATTACCGAATGAATAAAATTGCCTCGTGAGACAAGACAAAGATATTAGATAGTATTTTAACTGCCTTAAATGGAGTCATATGCTGTGTAGATCAAGGATTTTATTAAGTCGAATTGCATAAAGATCTAAGCATTGATTAATGTTAAATGTGTTTAGAGTGTTTTGTATGTTTTAAATGATTGTTAGATAGGAGCATGCACAACTCTACGCAAAGAGAACTAACCACGACACCCAACTCTCTGAGGGGAAAGGACAACCTCAAAAAATGAAGTTAAACCCCTGGTCCCTCGAAACCTTGAAATCCACCCAAATGAGCATGAACTCCTCTTGGATCTATTTTTGCTCCAACAAAACATCAAACAGAGAAGATGAGAAATGACAAAAAGAACTTTTGAACAAATAATTTTTTTTTTTTTTTTTTTTTTTTTTTTTTTTTTTTTTTTTATTTTTTTGGTTTTTTTGGGCACTTTGCATTGTCTAAACTTAGGCTCTTCTAACTTTTTCTGTTTGCTGTCATACAACAAGAAGCATAAGACAGTTATTTAGCCTGATTTTGAACTCAAAACAAAGAATTTAACTAGCTTCAAATCTATGAGAAAAGCAATTAGAAAATCTCCTGCATGATCATTCTCATAAAATTTCAGACCCCAACCCAAGCCAAATTTCTTCTCTCTCAACAAGAAATGAATGAACTACACAAGAATGGGTGCACCCTTGCCCTAATCGACCTCATAAGGGAAGGCTAAAGGTGAGGGGTTTTCTAATCTATTGGTTGAGATTAGATTAGATGGTGGCTGATTTGCGTCTCTTCACTCACCCCTCACTTTTAGTCATAAAGTCACCTTTAATTTGCATCTCGCAATTAAATGACTAGGACCCACATTAGGCACTTTCTCCTTTTAGGCTCTACGGAAGAGAAATACTTGTCTTGTAATTTCTATTTTAATTAAAATTACTTTAAAACTAATATAATTTATTTGATTAAAAAATATTAAAAAAAAAAAATACAAACTTGCCCCTATTCAATGCCTTGCTGAGTATGTCTAACCCCGCCTCCTCCAGATATGTATCAGAGCTCCACAACTCCTCTCCAACATAATCACGATGAAGTGATACCTAATCTCGACATGCCTAGACCGGTCATGAAAACTGGATTCTCCAAGAGTCTAATGCAACTCTGATTACCACAATAAATCACGCTAGCCCCAATTGCAAACCGAATCAATCACTCAAAGATCTCTATGGGCCAAAGGGCCTCTACCAACTACCCCGGACTAGTCGCCATATACTCACCAATAACTCAAAGCCACCGACTGCCTCGACCGAATCCAAGACACAACCGGCCGATCCCACTGGCAAAGACTCGGCAGCTTTTCTTGTCACCGACACATCCTACCCACCCTGAGTCTCAGAGAAGCCAACTAGACAAACTCCATCTCTATGATAGTCCAAACTATAATCTACCATACCAAAAAGATACATGAGCACATGTTTTGTCACACCTGCACTCTCCTAGGGTCTACCATGAACCCATCGAGAGTGTTGACAAGAAAACAAATATCCGCCTCGGTATTGACCAAATACATCAATGCACTGATCAACTGACGATAATAAAGTAATCCACTAATCAGGACTCGGTTACGAAGCTTCTTTCCAGCTTGGTAATCATAGGGAGTGGTCATGGGCTTGCTATCCCCTATCTCAAATTGCTGTATTATCGCCACACATACTGGCCCCTGTGTGAAGATGTCCAACCCTCAAACCTCCAATCCCAAGTAGGCGGATGCATCGCCTTCGATATCGGGCCATCTCAACTCAAGCAAGGTTTTCCATACCGCCGATGAGTCACCGTAGAATGAAAAGATCATTCATTATAAGAAGAAGAATGAGATCCTTCCAAACTTCACAATGAAGTATAGGTTGGGATCCACCACTCTTCTCAAAACCCAAATCACGCAGAATACCATTCAATACCAAGCTCTCGGGAGCTTTACTTAAGTCCATACAATGCCTCTTCACCACACACATGAGACTCTCCCATGCACCTCAAAGCCCAATGGTCAGCCAATATACACCTCCTACTTTTATAAGACCATTCGTAAAATGCCTTTCACGGCCCATCGGGTGGATCTTCCAACCCATCTCTCACCATGGAGATCACCACCCCAATCGGTAAGTGTATTCCAGTAACTCGCCAAAGGTCTCATCATAGTCAACTCCCTCAACCTCGCGGAAACTCCCTCTCGAGCCACAGCAAGCTTTGTACTTCCTAATGCCGCCATCCATATGTAACATGCTTTAGCTTGTAGAGCCATCCTGAAGTCACCATCGACTTCCCCCTTATAGGTCTAGGAACAACTTCCCCGACATCGTTCTTCATGATGGAACAAATTCTTCCATCATGGCATCTCCATACTGCCTACTAGAGGCCTCCTCAAAGTGGGAAGGCTCAGACTCTCTAATATTGCTCATTTATCGGGATAGCCGCAAAACTCTCTGAGGTTTACTATCCTCATCATTGCTAGGGATTCCCCACTCAACTGCCTCCCTCAACCGGCCTGGCAACTTGGGCTTCTCCTCTCAAGTAGTGTCCCGGGTGGAGGGGACTCTCCCCTGCCAACTCCCATCTCACAAGACACGATCCCAGAGTAGACCCCCGGCACCATGTTGAAACCTCAGGACCTATAGGGCTCCATGAACCTCGAACTCGCGGGCTCGCCACTGCGGAACTTGTCGCCACCGGGTTGGTGGCCCAACTTTGTGTCATCAGAAGTCTGGCCATGCTCATTTGAATCTGAGGTGAAGACTGCCACCTCTCTCTGTCCCTCTAGGACTTCCCAAAGGCTTCATTCCTCTCAACCGGGACATCCTCCTCAAGACAGCTTTTCTCAAGGGAAGGAAGGTAAATATGGAGCCTTTGAAGTCTCACTGCATCCAACGAATGTGCCCTTCTCATGGCTCCATCTTGTCCTTCTTCTCGAAGGGACAAAGGAATAAGTGATGCACCCAAAAACTGAAGTGCCCCACCTCGTGCTTCTTCCCAGAGAGTTCTCCTCAGGAGTCATGCTCCCAATAGCCTTGTGAGGACTCCTGCTCGGGCAGAGGCTACAGCAGTAGCATGCCTCACCATAGAAATAGTGGCACTGATCATGTAGCATGGCTCTCGCAACCGCAACAATGGCCCTGATCAATGAATACAACATAGTATAGGGATCCACTCAACGATGCCGAAGACATTGGTCCACATACATCTCAATGTATAAGATCAAGAATCCCAACTACTCTACTGTCACTGCTCGAAAAAAAAATCTTGGTGTACTTTCCCAAGGTGTACACCTCAAGACAACTCCATGGTGCCTCAACTCCCAACTGAACTCCGCCACCATCTCCCTAACTCGCAAAGCCCCATGGTGCAAATGTGCCATCCCCTTGTGCCATATCTCACATAGGACACTGCTGCTGCTGGTAGAATGAATCAATGTTTCACCGGTTGGAATAACAAAACTTGTACCATATCATGTCTCCGATATCTAGGGATATCTCCTCGATAACTAGAGATCATGTCTCGAGGCCCATGGTCCTAGACATGGAGTACCGAGCGTGAGCTACCCAAGCATGGTCCCTGAGGGACCCATCTTCTTCTTCTCAAATAGCTTTTGTCCTCGTCATTCTGCACTTTCCTCCCATCAATACCGGGTCTTGTAATGAGAGGGCTCTTGCTCCATGAGGTAATTGGTCCTGAGGTATCATGAAAGGTGCCATATTTGATCATTATAACCCTTATGTATGCATTAGATCTCCTTTCATTTCGTGATAACCTGATTTTGCTAATTGAATCTACTTGACCACCTGCTAGTAATTGGATCAGTAGCTTAGCAAGTTGGTATTCATGGGTTTTGGGCAGCCCACCAAAGGGGGTTTGAAGAACCATCGTCCGCCCTCATTTTATCACTCTTTTTTCATCTTAAACCCACTCATCTATCCCATTCCCTAGTCTGAACATTAGGATAACCTATTTGTGTGGTTACACTTTATCCTATGGGAACAAGGGGCTAAAGGACCAGAAGGTAAAAACAACTGGTAAAAGATAAAAAGCCATAGGAAAATTAAAACCTAGAGATGTTTCTTATCGAGAGGGATCCCTCGAGAAGGCACAAATCCTCTCGATAAGAAATCGAGGGACCCTAAGAAAATAAATAATAAGTGCAAGACCTAACTAAGAGGATGGAGGTCTCATCAATGAGTCAATTCCATTATGTTCATAGTATTTAGCTAGTATGACATTGCCACCATCCGTTCACCAAACTGTATGGACCTTGGTTGTATGGCCATGAAGGGGGGTCTCATCACGAGCTAACCTTTCATTTCTCGCTAAGATAAGCCAAGGTAATTGCTGTCACACCCAGCCAAGGCAAGGTCCCTGCACAAGGCTTGTAGCAAAATACAAATAAAGAAAGATAAGGCAATAAGGGCTTGGAAAATGCATCCATGATCTGCACAAAATTACTTCCTACAGCTGGGCACCCACAGACAACACCTCACTTGTGGTCCACTATGACTAGACATCCCTAAAACCACCTCACGCCACTACACATGGTTTGAACAACCCTTGAGGAGACTCTCCATTTCTTGTGGTATTAGCCCAATATGTTGACGAGAGATGATAATGAAGGATGAAGGATGAGAGATGACTGAGTCCTGAGGATGGATTAGAGACTGGTGCACATGGGGAGATGATTAGTCTCCGACCTCCATGGGGGTCAGGGTTGTTCATTAGATGGACGTTGGGATGGCGAAGGGGTGGACTGCCTTGTGACGCAGCCCGTGTAATGTGAGAAGAGGGAAGGACGCCATCAGATCGCTCGCGTAGACCATGGCTCATGGGGATCACTTCATGCATGGGACGCTGACTTGCTGGATCAGACTCCCACCGTAAGTGTGATGGACGACTTGTAGGGCACGTGGGAGCCATGTTGGGTTTGTTTGGCATGTGTGGCATGTTGCCGAGGCCCCAGAAGGGCAAACGCTTTGCCTAATAGCATAGCCCTAAAAGGGCCAACGCCTCCTTTTGGGCTTGATGTCTTTGATTTTCTGCTCATTTTAGTATTTTAGCATGTAAAAGTGACAAATAATTGAATAATGAACTGCTAGCCTTTGTCGGCTATTTTATTGACCTACTTTATAATTTGAAGGTCAAAGTATCAGATAAATAGAGGATGTTTTTCCCTCTTTAGATCATAACATAACTTGCTCTCATTTGAGAGTGCGCTTCTCTAGCTCTTGTCCTGGATTTTATCTCTTGAAGTGTGGCTTAAACCTCTGAGGAGTTATTTTTGGCAAAGTGGTGCTATATGCCATTGGAAGGTTTACAACTAGTGTGGATTGGTGTTTCTTCATGATCTTGTAAGTGTTCTTCATCAAAGCTTTTTGAATGAATAGTTAAGGTCTAACATTTGCATTCATTGTTATCTTGATTTTTACTTGATCCTTGAAACCCCTAGGGAGCCTAAGCACACAAGTAGGTTGAGGCTTCAAGGTCCCCATAGCATGCTTTTCTTATAGCCATTGATTCTAGAGGGTTTTAGCCTAGCTTGCCAGCTAAGCACTAACCTTCTTTATCTTGAGCTAGTTCTTAGCATAAGTTGAAGAAAGAAGTGATCCTAGGCCTAATTCATGTTTACACCTAGGGTTCACTTCTAGGGTTTGTGAGAAGCCTTGTATTGAACAAACATTTTCAGCCCTAGATTCATGCTTTTGAGCTAGCCGCTTTGCCAAGAAAGTCTTAAGGAAAGGATTGAAGCTCTAGGCCTAGCTTTAGCTACACCTAGGTGTCTTTCTCCTTAGGGTTAGGGTTAGTGGCCTTGCTTAAGCAACACCATTAAACCCTAGGTCTCGTCCTTAGGGTTTGAACTCTTCCTAAACCATTAGTCATACTCTATCAGACTCCATTAACCCAAGGCAATTCAGTCTAGAGTTGATTGTTTGAGCTTGTTATGCCTAAAACCTTTCAAACTACTTCAAACTTTGCAAACCTACTGCTAACCTAGCTTCTAACCCTAGCTTCCATTTTGAACCAACTTAAAGTGGATAGCGTGAGGCCTAATTTAACATTTGCTTGGATAGAAAGGTGCTGCCTCATTGCCTCTTCATACCGGAGTTAAATTGTACTTTTGTCGGGTTGAATTTGTCAAAACGCCCACCATTGGCTAGCTAACCCTGTGAGAACACCAAAATTTATATAGTCAGACATCATACATTGTTAGAACTCTTTTGTTTGACCTTACATGTTTGACTTTGCCACTTTGATTGGTTTTGAGCTAGTGGGTACATTTGTGAGTTTATTGGTAAAAGTAGTGCTCTTTTCCTTTCATATTAACCCATTGACAAAGCTTGACGTCACACTTAGAAGTAGATAGTATACAGGTGACGTCACATTGCTTTGATATCTTGTTTATGCTCAAAACGCTGTGACTTTTACCTTCTACATTGATTGACATTGAGTTATTGATTATAACTGTAAGCTTATTTGCTCAAACGCTTCACTCTTTGTCATGTTATTAAACCTATTGATTCAAGTCGGGACACACCCATTGCGTAAACAGTAATATAGGTGACGAAACAACATTATATATGAGCTTGGTTTTACATATTTATTGCATTATTGATATGATACAAGGATTTACTATTGAAAAATTGAAGACCTATGCTTTATTGAAGAAGTGATATTAATCTTTTGCCTTTATTGAGCCATCATCGACTTCGGGCTACTAATAACACTTAATCATTTGCTCATATGTATGATAGAGATAGTCATTGATTCTCATGAAGTACTAACCCATCAAGTAGCACATACTTTAGTTTGTATTTGGTTTTATTCTAAACATGTGCATTCATCAGTGGATATTCTACTTGACTATCTTACTCTAAGCAACTGTGGGAAGGGTTTCTCTTTGACTTGGCTTTTATCCTTTAGTCTTCCTTTGACTCGATTGCCTTAGGGACGCCTCCCTTTGACTTGCCCTCCTGAATAGAAAGAGCTCCCATCGAGGTGACAATGGGTGTGGAAGTTCCTGTTACGCCGGTTTTTAAGCCCTGACTCAAGCTCTTTTTTTTGACCTTTCCTACAAACCGTACGATAACAACACCTGGGCCAAATTTTGTCGCCCTCAACAAGAAATGAATGAACTACACAAGAATGGGTGCACTTCGTTCTAATCGACCCTACGAGGGAAGGTGAGGGGTTTTCTAGTCTAACGTTGAGATTAGATTAGATGGGTGGTCGATATTTGATGTCTCTTCATTCACCCTCACTTTAGTCATAAAGTCACCTTTAATTTGCATCACACAAATTAAATTACTAGGGCCAACATTAGGCACTTTATCACCCCTTTAGGCTTAGGGAAGAGAAACATCACGGTACTTTATTTTAATTAAAAGTTTAATTACATTCTCTACATATTTTTCTAATATCCTGCTCTTCCCTTTCCAAAAGAATGATTGAAAAGCATTATAATATGTTTTGAAAACTGACGGACCTCGCAGGGTCGGACAATCATGGGCTTCTTGAACTACCTTGGTTTTAAACTTTGAATTGGTATTCAAATAAATTCTTCCCTTATACCATAAGATGCCATTCTTCCATTCAAACTTGGGGCATTGGGTTAAATCATTGATTATGGAACATGTCTCCTTGTTTTTGGCATACTCAGTTCAGATTGGCTCAATGATTCCAGAATTGCTATTGATATTGCAAAAACTTGAGCTTCTTCATCTTTACGTGAGAGGGCATTAGCCACTATGTTATCTTTCCTCTCTTATGTAATATCTAAATATCATGTGGCAATTTTCTCTATCCATTTCTCTTGTTCTATTGAAAGTATTTTTTTTTGTTGGAGACTATTGTGATCTGTACGTATCAAGAACTTGCTTCCTAAGATATTATCACATTTTGTTAATGCATGCATGATTGCAAGCATTTCTTTATTGTATGTGGATCGCAAGCTTTCTTTTTTGTTTAGCTTTATTGCTTTAAATGCTATTGGGTGTCCATCTTGCATTAAGACTGCTCTGATCCCAAAACCCGAGGCATCACATTCAATTATGAAAGGTTTTAAAAAGTCAAGTGTAGCTAACACGAGGGTTGTTGACATAATTTTCTTTTAAATTTTCAAAACATTTTCAGATTCTTCCTTCCATTGAAAGGAGTTTTTCTTAAGAATCGTTTAGGGGTCGCTAGATGAGCATAGTTTTTGACGAATCTTTGATAGTATCCCGCCAAGACTAAAAACCCTCTTAAACTAGATATACTCTTTGGCCTGGGACATTCTGTAATTGCTTTGATTTTAATTGGATCTACCTTGACTCCCTTTTTGGATATAATGTGACCGAGATACTCTTACTTCCTCCTTGCCAAATGTACATTTTAACATTTTTGCACAACTGATTTTTCTAGAATAGATAATACTTGTCCTAAATGATTGATGTGTTCCTTCCATGTTTTTCTATAATAACTTCAACGACGTCAAAGACTAAGACATATTTTCTCTGAGGTGTGATGAAATAGTTCATTCATTGTCATTGAAGGTAGTAGGTGTGATTAGTTAGCCCTGCATCGCACGGCTCTTGTTGGAGGGTTTAGATAGCTTGAGTCAAGGCTTTTAAACCGACGTAACAGGAGCTCCCCACCCACCTGGCCACCCTCGGCTGGGGGCTCTTTCATTTAGGAGGGCTAGTCCGCTGAGACGTCCCTTAGGTAATCTGGTTAATGAAAGGCTAAGGGTAATGGATCAAGTCAAGAAGTTCCCTTTCACAGATCACTGCCAATATGATAGTCAATGAGAAGATCTTTCACTGAATGGAACCTGTTTGCGTGACAAGACAAACAACTAGAATATGCTTGCGTAATAGTGACTTCAAGATATAAATGACTATCTTTATCATATATAAGAGCAAATGATTATGCTATTATTGAGTAAGTCAATGATGGCTAAGCAAAGGCAAAGATTACTTCTTCAACATAGCATAAGAGATGATAGGCATTCCATGTTCATAATTAAACCTTGTATTATATGTCAATGCAATAAATATCTCAAAATAGCCTCATAATGTTGTCATGGCTTGGCGTTATTTGTTGCTGCAATGATGATGACGCCAACCCTAATCAATAGGGTTAAAAGAGAAAGACAAAGAGCTCAACGCTTTAGCAAATAAGCTTACAGATGCAAAGAATGACCGTCTACTAAAAGGTGAGAAAAAGTCACAACGCTATGTATAAAACAAGAGATCTAGAAAGTGTGACGCCACCTATATAAATTTTGCCGTTCCAGCCTAGGTTAGCTAGCCAAGAAGTGACGCTTTGTCAAATTCAACCAATGAAAGCTTGTAAAACCTCTATGGCTATGAAGAGATAACTCAGCTGCACCTTTTCATCCAAACAAAGATAATTTTAGGGCAAAATGTTATCAAATGCAGGGTTAGACGTTAGGTTAGCTAGGGTTTCAAGAAAAAGAGTTTGAGAGAGATTCAAAGCATAAACAAGCTCAAGATCAATCCTAGGACCTAGTGCCCTCAAGGTTAATGGAGTCAATCTTGAAGTGAGACTAATGGCTAGGAAGACTCAAACTTAAAGACAAGAGAGCTAGGGTTTGATGGTGTTGCTATGGCAAGGCTATCAAATCTAAACCCTCTAAGAGGAAAGGCTTTACCTAGGTGTAGCTATAAAGCTAGGCCTAAAGCTTCTCTCCTTAAGACTTCCATTTGACAAAACGGCCAGCTTAGGAGCACAAATCTAGGGTCAAAAAGGTTTGCCAAGGATTTTCAAAAAAAAACCTAGAAGTAAACCCTAGGTGTAAACTTAATTGTGCCTAGGGACTTCTCTCTTTCTTCAACTTGTGCTTAAAACTAACACAAGATAAGAGGGAATCTAGTGTAAGCATGGCTAGGCTAAACTCTTCAAATCAATGGCTATAAGCTCTATTCATGGGGACATGAAGCCACAACCTACTTGTGTGTTATTGGCTCCCTAGGGTTCTTCAAGTGATTAAGCAAATGACAACAAGATAACAATAAATGCAAAATGTTAAATCAACAACCATTCATTAAAGAAGTTTTAATAAAAAACACTTACAAGACGCGAAGAAGCAAAATCCAAATCCTAGTTGTAAACCTTCCACTAACAAGAGCACCACTACAAACAATAGCCTTCAAGAAGTTGTGCCTCACCCAAAGATAGAAACCAAGAACAAGAGCTAAGTAGTATCTCTCAAAATGAGAGCAAGTTATGTTATGATAAAAGAAGAGGCAACGCCCCTTCTTATATGATCTTTTGACCTTTAATTTTACAAAATAGGTCAACAAAACAACCCATTAAGCAATGCATAAATACATTATCCACTAATTTGTCACTTTTTACATGCTAAATTGCCAAAAATGAGCTAATAATGAGACGCCAGCTCCCTAAAGGGGAGGACGCGACCTCATGGGGCATAATCATCATCCATCGAGCAAGATTGCCCTCCCCGGGCCTCGCAACCCGCCACACGCAAGTTCTAAGAAGCTCAAAGACGCCACATGCTCCGTAAATCGGCCCAAGCTACCCTCAAAGGCCCGGACACAAAAGTCAACGCCCCATCCGCATACCGGGATCCCCATAGGCCATGTCTCTGCCAAAACGCCCAAATGAGGGCGTCCTTCTCCTTCATTGTGCAAGGGCTCGTCACAACTCCTCGCCCGGCCTCGCCATCCCAACGTTCATCCTGATGGGCTCTCTTTCAAATTTCCATGGAGGTCCGAAGCACTTCATCTCCCCATGTGCACCATCCTGCACCACCACTGCATGGTCCCTATTATCAAAGACTACGCCTCCGTGGCCTTATCACCCTGTACATCATAGCAATGTAAATCACATCTTATCATTAAAATTATCAAATATATGCATAACATCCCTAACAAATCTTCTAAGAGCTCAAAGACATTACACGTGCACTCCACTATACAAAGCTAAGGGAAACCAGGCAACCTATTGGGCTAATACCCACAAGAAATGGAAAGTTTCAAAGGCCTATTCAAAACCATGTATAGTGATGTGATGGTTTTAGGGATGTCTAGTCATAGTCGACCTAGGGCTAGTATGTCGCCTGTGGGTTCCTTTGTAGGAGGCTTAGCCTGCACTGGCCAAGTGGATGCACTTTTCCAAGCCCTTATTGTCTTTATCTTTCATTTGCATTTTTTTACTAAGGCCTTGACGAAGAGGACACCCGCCTTTGGCTTGGTGGGCCGAGTCACCAGCTACTCCACTAGTATCTTCGCAGAAATGAGAAGGCCGGCTCGAGATGAGACTTTCCTTTGGCTACGCAACTAAAGGTCACCGCCTGGTTTGGCAGGACCGATGTGGCAATGTCATACCGCTTAAATACCTATGAACATAATGGGCTTCTAGCTGATGAGACCCTCCCATCCTCTTGGTTAGGGTCTTGCATTTACTTATTTATCATTTTCTTAGGGTCCCTTAGTTTTTATCGAGAGGCTTTTATTGCCTTCGATCCCCCGCTGCATGGCATCTCTAGTTTCTCATTTCCTATGGCTTTTATCTTTTACTGTGCCTTTTACTGGCCTTTAGCCCTTCTTCCCACAAGACAAGATGCACCTGATGGTCATCCTAATGGCTAGGTTAGGAATGGGATGGATGAGCGGGTTTTGCGATGTAAGAGGATAATATGGTGGGAGAATAATGTCTCCCTAAACCCCTTTGGTGGCTAACCAAAACTCCATGAATACCAACTTGCTAAGCTAATTCTATCAATTACCCCAACAATGGTCAAGTAGATTAGTGTAAGGTCCAAGCAGTTATCTGAAATGAAAGAGATCTAATGCATACATAAGAAGGTTATAATGATGAAATATGACACATACCATGATACCTTGGACCAATTACCTCATGGAGCAAGAGCCTTTTATGATGCAAGCCCAGGCCGGTAGTGATGGAGGCTAGTACTGCTGGCAGGACAAGTATGGCTGAGAAGAAGAAAAGATGGGCCCTCAAGGGCCATGCTCATGTCAATCTGCTCTCGTACTCCATGTCTAGGACCATGTGGGCCTCGAGACATGATCTCCTAGTTATCCCTAGATATCGGGGATAACAAGCCCAAAGGGCATCACCTTGAATTCGTAGTGTCCTTCGTGAGTCTGGAAAGCATTCTTGGGTACATCTTCTAATCTTACCCTAATCTAGTAATATCATGATCTCAAATCAAGTTTTGAATAAAATCTGGCTCCATGAAGTTCATCCAACATTTCGTCGATGAAAGGAATGGGGAACTTATTCTTGATTGTTATCTTGTTAAGCCCACGATAATCTATGCATAATCTGAACGAACCATCTTTCTTTCGTACTAATACAACTGGGGCTGCATATGGGCTTCTACTTTTTGTGATAACACCACATTTTAACAAGTCTTGGACTAATCTTTCTATTTTTGTTTTATGGTGATGGGGGTATCTGTATGGTCTAACCTTGACTGGACTTGATCCTGGTTTAACTTCAATTATATGTTCAATTCTTCTTTGTGGTGGTAATTCCATGGGGAGGTCTTGAAAAACCTTTTTGTGTTTTCGAATTAGATCTTGGATTTCTGAATTTTTAGAGTCCTGTTCTGGTTCTTGTTTTCCATTTGGTGGCATTGGATAAAATATGCAGTTGCTGCTTTCCAGATCAGTTTTTCTATCTGTTGGGATGATACAACATGTGTTTGGGGAGGTTGAAACCCATATAATTTATACGTTTGCCCTTGCCATTTGAATTTGATGAAATGCTCCTGATGATTGACTGAGTATGTGCCTAAAGTTTGCAACCATTGGACTCCTAGAACCACGTCTACTCCTCCCAAGGGTACGGTGTAAAATTCGGATTCCAAATTGAAATCTTGAATTTGGAGTTTCACCTTATGGCATTTTCCTACGTTTTCGATTTTCTTACCATCTGCAACCATCACCTTCATGTCTGGGACCAGATATACGAATAATTTGAGGTTCCTTGCAACATTGATGTCGATAAAGTTGTGGGTACTTCCTGTGTCAATTTATACTGTGACATTATCTTTTTTTATGTATCCTTTTAATTTGAGCGCTTGTGGTTGGCTAATGCCTATGATGGTTGCTAATGATATTCTTGGTGTGTCGTTTTACCCATGAGATTTGCCACATCATTTTGGTTGTTTTCCGTTTCTTCAGTTACTGATTCTTCTGAATCTGATTCATTGTTGTTTTCTGCTTGACAAGTATATAATTTTTTTGAATTGTCTTCTATGCGACACCTGTGTCTTGGGTCCCATTTTTCTCCACAACGTTTACATTTTCCTTCTCTTATTCTTTGGTTATCCAAACTTCTTCTATTATCTTCTCGTAAGTTGGGTGGTATATATTTGTCAGTTTTTGTGTTTGTGTTCTGGGTTATGTTTCTTCTTGAATAAAACTTGTAGAATCTTGATTGGCCTTCTATTTTTTCTTCTGCTTCTTTTGCCTTGCATCTTGCTATTTCAAAAGTTGTGACCTCATGCAATTTTAACTTGTCTTGGATATGTGGCTTGAGACCACCTATGTAAGACTGGAGTAATTGATTATCAAATACTCCAAATACTCCGGTGGCAAGGGCTTCCCATTTGTGTGTAAATTCATCTACGCTGCCTTTTTGTTGTAACCTGGTGAGTTTTGAGAAAACTTCTTGCTCCCAAATGCCCTGGAATCTTTTAAAAAAATCATTTTTGAAGGAGTTCCATGTGTATGACTTGATTCTTCCTTTCCACCATAAGTACCAATTGTATGCAGTGCCTTCGAGGTACATGGATGAATATTTAACCTTTTCTTCATCGGTTGTAATATTATATATATGGAAATATTCTTTAGTTTTGTTAAACCAAGCCACGCATTAGTTATCGCCTCCATTGTATTTTGATCGTTTAATTTTGGCTTTGGGAGGATAAATCATTAAAGGTTGATATTGTGATATGGTTTGGGAATTTGAATTATAGGGAGGTGGTGGTGATGTGTTAGATGTGCTTGAGTCACTTGGCTATGATTGGGCGGCTTGTTGGTGCCCTTGACCTTTTATTAATTTTAAAAGCTCATTATGATTTTCTTCCTAATGTTGTGTTATTAGAACCAAACTTTATTGCAAACCGTCTTTTATTTCTCTTTTAAAGTTTCCCAAACCTTGTTGTAAGTTAACCTCGAGTTCTTGAAAAATATCGTCTTTAAGATCTTGTTTTAGAGTTTCCATGCCTTTTCGTAATTCGATTCCGACTTACATTGAATTTTTTTCTTTAAAATTATGGGTCAATTCTTGTCTGAGTGCCTCATTACTGGGCTTTATTTCCTCTCGCAACTCCTCGTTAGTTTTTTGTAATGCTTTTTCGAGTACTTGTTGGGCATTTTTGCATTCTTGGTCTATTTTTTCGATTTGATTTTTTAATTCTGAAATTTTTCTGGTATTTGGGGGCGAATACTTTCCAACAATTTTGACTAGATTTTAGGAAGCCCTTAAATAATCAATGTTTGATACAAAGTTAACTTTAATAACTTGATATGATTGAACCTTTATAAAAATTAATAATTTATAAATTAATTTTTTTTTAAAGGTGGAGGCTTTTTGAAATCGTATGATTGTATGATAGAATGAATAGTCGGTGGGGACAAGTAGGAAACAGATTGACCGACAGTGTGGATGTGTGCAAGACTATCAGTGG
>SNQJ01S0097555.1:4097-31372 GCA_010110895.2 Picea sitchensis
AAGTTGGTGGGGCCAAGATCTTCTCAAAATTGGATTTACGATATGGATATCATCAAGTTAGGATAAAGGACCAGGACATAAACAAAACAACTTTTCGAACAAGATACAGACACTACGAGTTTGTAGTCATGCCTTTCGGACTCACTAATGCACCAACCACGTTTATGTGCTTGATGAACAACATTTTTAACATGTACTTAGACAAGTTAGTGGTAGTATTTATCGATGATATTCTGGTCTATTCTAAAATGGAGGAGGAACATGATGAACACTTACGAATAGTTCTGCAAACACTAAGAAAACACAAACTATACGCAAAATTCGACAAGTGTGATTTCTATAAAAAATAAATACAATATTTAGGACATGTCATTTCCTCAGAAGGTATTTTCGTGGACTCGGAAAAGATAAAAGCCATTATGGAATGGCCAGTACCTAAGGATGTGGCATATATCCGGTCATTCATGGGAATCACTAGATATTATCGTAGATTTATAGAAGGGTTCTCCAAGATAGCCTACCCTACCACATCATTACAAAAGAAAGGGACCAAGTTTAACTGGTTGCAAAAGTGTCAAGACAGTTTTAACAAGATAAAAGAATTATTGACATCAACGCCCATCTTGAAGGTAGCAGACCCAGATAAAGACTTCACAGTATGCGTTGATGCAAGTAAAGAGGGGCTAGGTGGTGTTCTAACTCAGGAAGGGCATGCGATTTTTTATGAATCCCATAAATTAAAGGAACACGAGTGAAATTATGTCACTCATGACTTAGAATTGGCAACAGTAATACATGCCTTAAAAGTGTGGCGACACTATATCATGGGTATAAAATTCTTACTATTGACAAATAATAGCAGAGTGAAATATTTGTTTAACCAACCGGAACTTAATGCGAGACAAGCAAGGTGGCTAGCCTTCTTGAGAGAATTTGAATTTGAAGTCAGACATATCAAGGGTAAGGAAAATAAAGTAGTATATGCTTTAAGCTGTAGAATCCATGGGTTATTTGAGATAAATATCAGCAGAGCAGAAAGTGATCTAGAACAAAGAATAAGAATGGTAGGTGTTAATGAAAAAAATTACACTAAGATGATGGAAGAATTGCAAAATAGTGTCACAAACTCAGATGAGATAGATATAAGTATTGACAAGGAGGGACTATTAAGATTTAAAAATAGACTTTACGTACCAGATTCAACAGAGATAAAATTAACTATTTTAGACGAAGTGCATAAGAAACCATACTCTGGCCATTCAGGTTACCAGAAAACAATAACAACACTCAGAAAACTATTTTACTGTCCTAATATGAAGGGAGAAACAACAGAGTACTTGGCTAGGTGCCAAGATTGCCAGCAGGTTAAGGTTGAACACCAACATCAAGCCGACCTATTATAGCCATTACCAGTACTAGAATGGAAATGGGAGACCATCTCACTGGACTTTATCACAGGTTTGCCTAAAACTCAAAAACATAATGATTCTATCATGGTTGTAATCGATAAACTCAGTAAGTCTGTACACTTTATTCCTGTAAAGTCTACTTTTAAAGCTATTAAAATTGCTGAAATATTTATGAAAGAAATTTTTAGACTACATGGTATTCCTAAAATGGTGATTTCAGATAGAGACGTAAAATTCACATCCACTTTTTGGAAGGAATTGTTTGCAGGGATAAATACTAATTTGAATTTCAGTGCAAGTTATCATCCACATACAGATGGATAGACCGAAAGGATAAACCAAATCATAGAATATATGCTCCACATGTATGTAAGAACAAAACCAAACAAGTGGGAAGACTACCGACACTTGGTGGAATTTGCATATAACAATGGGTACCAAACTTCAGCTAAGTTGAGCCCTTTCGAAATAGTATATGGCAGAAAGTGTAAAATTCTGATTAGCTGGGATAACCCGACTGATAGACTCATGGTTGGACCAGAGATGCTCCAAGAAATGGAGAACATGGTAAAGAAAGTACAACAGAACTTGAAAGAAGCATAGGATAGACAGAAGAGCTATGCGGATAAAAAAAGAAGACACTTGGAATTTCAAGTGGGAGACCATATTTATTTGAAGGTCAAAGCCCAAAAAATCTCGCTAAAGTTGGGGAACTGTGCCAAGCTGGCACCCAGGTTTTGTGGGCCCTTCGAGATACTAAATCGAATTGGACCCGTAGCATATCAGCTTGCACTTCCAACTAATCTAAGAATTCATAATGTATTTCATGTTTCTTTGTTAAAAAAGTATATTCATGACCCTAGTCATATGATTGATTGGAACTTGGTGCAGGTGGAAACTGAGGGCGAGTTTCAGGTGGAACCCCTGTGCATTTTGGGCAGGATAGAAGTAACACTTCGAAACAGAGCCATCGCTTAGGTAAAGGTGCAATGGAAGCACTTTAGTCCTAAGGAGGCCACTTGGGAATTGGAGGGAAATTTGCAGAAATCTCATCCAATCCTGTTCCAGGAAAGGAATAAACACTGAGGATAGTGTTTTACTGAAGGGGGAAAGGATGTGACATCCCCCCCAAAAAAATATTTTTATGTGCTGGAAATTTATTTCCGTTTTTGGCAAATTCGAATCTGGATTTTTTTCCATTTATGGAAATTCTGAATTTTGAATTTAATAATTGTATTTAATTATTGTGACTGTTGGGCAGAGATATGTTTGGACCCAACTAACTATTTGACTATGACACTTGTATCACAATAGAATAATTATATTAACTGCAGGAGGACAAATGGAAGAACCATGTTAAAATCAGCTGACCATGACTCCATGAGTGGGGAACAAGTTGGAATTGCCCTTGGGATGATGATTACAAGTGGAAAATCAGAGATTTGGCCATTGAAAACCCCTAAAAATTAGGGATTAAGAAAATCTACGAAAATCCCCAAAGGAGGGAAAAGACCTGGGCAAAAATGGATAAATAGCATATGCGAGGAGGCAGGACGCTGCCAAGTATGCGGGGAAAGGATTCCTGAGCTCTCTTTCTATTATGAACACTGCGGATTGAGTGTGAGGCAAGAGGAGCTTGCTGAAACATAATTGTCTTATTGTTATGAACACTGTTGAGTAAGTGTGAGGCAAGAGGAGAACTGTTGGAATTGAAGGACACTGCTGAGGAGGAGTTTCCAAGTTCGCCCTCATGGATTCATGGTTAGGCTAGGGGGTGAATCGGGAAAGTAGATTTGGTTGCCCTGTTCTACGGTTGGGAGGAATGTGGCCGTTCCCTTTGTCTTCCCACAGATTGGATTAAGATATGTTGATCTATCCCTTTTTATTATGAATGGCTATATTTTCATCCGATCTCATGTATCCTATAAATATAAACTAGAATAGTTTCCATTCTCTGTTGAATGATTTGATATCTGATGCATTGTATTTGATTAAAAAATAGAACTGCAACGATTCCTCTTCTTTGTTTATGTTCATTATGAGAAATTTATGTGAAGGAAATCCGTATATATATATATAATTGTAATTCATCTGTTGGAATGTTCATATCTATCTGCTGAAGTAGAGTTACTGCTAATGGAAGATGAAGTCCGTTTGTAGTTTTACACTGTCTGTCATCGTGAAGTTTGGAATAAACATCCAAACTTTGGAAAATTGTTCCTCTTGTGAGTAAAATGCTAGATGGATGCACCTATAATTTATATTCCTATAAGTAAGTAAGGAAAGGAGGAGCTTAACGTCAATAGGGCAGGTCCTCTCGGTAGTTAAAACCACAGAAAACCAAACTTAGATCCCTCGGAACATCAAATTATAATTACCAAACTCGGATGGAATTATATTATTAACTATGTATTTTCATAGACGCACAGATCTAGTACTGTTGATGTTTAATGCATTGATTTAAAAGAGGCTCTGAGTGGATATTATAGAATTTACCCTATACAAAGAATTTTATCCTTTGTGTCCCTTTGTGCATGTAAATTTCCTAAGTCCTTAGGCGTTCGGAATTCTGTGAAGTAAAGTTATATCTTATCCTTATACACCCTTAGTCTCCCAGAAATAAAAGTAATATTTCTCCCAAAAAACAAAGTTTGAGAATACCCGCAAAGGTTAAAGACCAAGGAGTGATGAAGCTAGTGTGAAGAGTTACAGTAGGAGCTCTCTCTCCCTTTGCGTTTGTTTTTATTTCCTTAAATTTTTGATAGGAACACTTAGTCCAACTTCCCTTTCTCCTTTCAGAGGTTCGTGTATATTGATGTATGGATTCTGAACTCATGAAGTTTCGAATCCTGAAACCCNGCACCATGTGTTCGTAAATCCTGAAATCCCGAAGTAGCAGGTCCCACTTTACCTTTTGAGAACCTCGGGAAATGTCTTGCGCGGTTGTCGAAATTTGAAACCCCGAAACCCCGAGTTTCGAAATCCTGAAATTTCGGGTCCCACCTTACCTTTTCGGAGCTTCGAGAGACATTTGAAACCCTAAAACCCTGAGTTCCGAAATCCTGAAATTATGGGTCCCACCTTTCCTCTTTTTCACTTTTCACGATTTCAGATGTTCTGGTGTGTAAAGGCTTCACATTTGAAGTCACGGGATTCTGAATCCCAAAATCCTGAAGGGGGTCCCACCTTTCCTCTTTTTCACTTTTCACAATTTCGGGAGTTTTGGGGTGTAGAGGTTAGGCTTTGAATTCATGAAGCTCTGAACCCCGAAACCCCGAAAGGCAGGTCCCACTCGTCCCTTTTCTCTTTTCGTAAGTTGCTGTGAGTTGATGTTTGTGTATTGAAACTCACAAATTCTGAAACCCCGAAAACCTCAAAATGCGGGTCCTATCTGTTCCTTTCGCATTTCGAAGGTTCCTCATCCAACGGTTGCTACCCTCCTAAGCTTGGGAAGGATCATCCTTAACATTAGTGTAGAACTTTATGATCCAACGATTCACGAGATTTCGGTACTTTCCCGTTGAATTTTCTACCGTCCGTTCCTCCAAATACATATGATCTTTACCCTCCTAAGTTTTGATAGATCATCCTTAACTTCTACACAGATCTATGGGATCTAACGATCCACTGGATTTCGGTCTTTTCCCTGACAATTTTATTACCGTTTGTTCTCCTAAAGATATTTGGTGAGGAAGATTTGGCATTTTTCCATTGGATCTCGACCCCTGCGAGACGATGTTGCTCTCAGCCTCGCTTTGAACACTTCAGGGTGATATCATTTTCTCTCTCTGAACAACAGAGTCTCCTTCGAGCTAAGTTCATATCGCCCTCTTACTTTGAGTATGCTGGAAGGGTGCAGGGAATAAGGGAAGGAATAAAATCATGGAGGGAATTTTTCTTTTTACCCCCAAAATATTTTGTTCGAAGTAGATTAGATAGGTGTAATAATACCCTTAGGGTCATAATTGAATCATTCCTATTTTTTTTTACATTATAAGCTTAAAACGAAATTGATTTATGCCATGGGAATATATATATATTTTTTTATGGTGATTTTTGAGGTTCATTATAGCTGGGCTTTGGAGCGATGCTCCTACATCAGAATCACAACTGTAATTCATCACTCCCTCTTACTAGGGAATTCCTTTTGGACCACACCAATCTTGTCTCTGAAGTACAGGAAATTCACTCTCAATAGAGGCTTGGTCAACATGTCTGCTATCTACTTATATGTAGAGACATACTAGAGCTTCACTGCTCCCTTCCGTACCATATATATGATGTAATGGTACCTAATATCGATATCCTTAGACTTGTCATGAAACAATGGGTTCTCTGACAACCTCACACAACTCTAGTTGTCACACCAGATACAAGTCACCTCTAACTCGAGATCAAAAAATCTTGCAAGAAGCTTCCAAAACCACACTGCTTCACTGCTAGATGAACACATTACTATATACTCTGCCTCATTTGTATTGAGCACCACACTAGTATTCTTCTTTATAAACCATGAGATAATAGTTGATCCCAAACTGAAGAAACATGTAGATGTACTCTTCTAGTATACAACACTACCAGACCAATTTGAATCAGTAAATCCTTGTAGGCTTATCTCATGATCTGAAGCATATCTGAGTCCATAATCAATTGTACCTTTTAGGTACCTCATATGTAACATCTCCGACCACCAGCCCCTACCGGGTAATGCTACCTAAACCACAGTATCTTTTTTTTTGTTTTTTTTGCTCCTATGATACCAATTTGTGACACCTCGACCCCACCAGGTCGGGCCATGCTACTGCCATTAATGCTATGATATATATATGATGTAATCTTAAATAGACACAACATTCTATTCATACACATATTCATGTAGAAGTGACAATAACACATACATGAAATAAACACAAACAATTCGGATAATACTATAACACATGTACACAATACACATCATACATTGCCACGTGTAGACCGACCACGAAGAAAGAGTTATGGGGGACTAAGCTCCACTAGGTAGGGAAAAGAATGGGATTGAGAGACTAATATTGAGGGCTTAACCCAAGGGAATATTATAATGTATTCCTATAAAGTACTAAAGTTGGGAAAATAAACCCAGTTATCCTAAGTTCCTTTGAGGAGAGGAACAAACTCCAAGTGGAGAGAAGCGTGCTCCTGGAGAGCCAAGTGTCATCCATGATGCATGCAGATTTATGTTTCTCAATTTGGCATACAACTAATGTTCTCTTATCACTTGCAACACCATCCTCAAATGATTCTCATGCTCTTCTTCCGACTTGGAATATACAAGAATGTCATCAAGAAAAACAATAACAAAATTGTCTAAATATTCCTAGAAAACACCATTCATTAAGCACATAAAAACAATTGGTGCATTTGATAACCCAAATGGCACTACTGTGAACTTGTAATGACCGTACCTTTTCCTGAAGGTGGTCTTGTTGTTGTCTTCATATCTGATCCTTACTTGATGATATCCTGACCTGAGATCAATCTTTGAGAATATATTTGTGTCCTTCAATTGATCAAAGAGATCATCGATCCTTGGAAAAGGATACTTGTTATTTATAGTCACTTTGTTCAACTGTATGAAATCGATGCACAGTCTCAATGTCCCATATTTATTCTTCAAAAACAAGATTGGGGCACCCCAAGGTGACACACTTGGGTGTATATACCCTTCTTCAGAATCTCTTCAAGATGCATTTGCAATTCCTTCAACTCCAATGTACTCATTCTGTAAGGAGTCTTTGATACTGGAACTGCTCCAAGCATAAAATTTATAGAGAAATCATTATCTCTCTTTGGGGGTAGTCCTGATATTTTATTGAAAACATCTTCAAAATATTCCAGGATTGCATGATCCTCCATATTTTGCACCTTATCCTTAGATGCTTCCTCCATATGGGCTGTAAATATTTGACATCCCATCCTGAAACACTTCTTCAACTGCATTGTTGAGATTTCCCAGATAGTAACTGCCCTAGGAATTCCTTGGACTATTTTCTGATTTCCTTCCTCATCCAAGCAAGTGAATCCCTTGTTATGGCAGTCTAATATTCCATGGTGTTGGTCCAACCAATCCATACCAATTAGAAAATCATATGATCCCAATGAAAAGATGTTCAAATATTCCTTGGTACGCAGTCCATTCATGCCGACTGGAAATGATTTAACCAACTCAACAAATTTCCTCTTGGGGATTGTAGCCAACTGTACTAGCCAAGATTTCCCATGCTTGCTTCTTGGAAAAATAAATCTTTCCACTACCTTAGGGTCTATATAGCTATGACTAGCCCCCAAATCAATTAAAATAGCAAGGGAATGGTTATTGATCATACTTTCAACTTCAATCACGTGTGATTGAAACTCAACTTTCTTGTTGTCTAGGGCTGCATAGATCCTAGGTACACTTCTACGCATCTCCTCCACTATTTCTGCTTGCTAGACATTGTGGAAAACTCTCACCTTGTCATGTTTGTGAGGAAAATATCTATACTTGTGGTCTCCTCTACAACCCCAATATTGATCGGGTGCCTACCTTGACCTTTGCCCTCCTACCTCAGCCATTCTATGCTCTTTAAAAGATGGCTATCCTCGAGGATTGTTTTTGAAAAATGGAGGCTTCCTTTCCTTCCTACCTCTGTTCCTTCTTGAACTTCTTCTTGTCCTCCCGAGCCTTTTGGAAAGTAGGCTTTCCTTTTTGCTGATCAGATAAGCATTTTTCTCTCCTTATAGTTTCTTCCAGAGTCTTGGGATCATCATATTGGATTTTATCACTAATGAAATATGGAAGACAACTCAGGTACCTTTGAATCTTCACCGTTTCATCCTTGATGAAAGAACCATACTTCAAAAATTCTAAAAACCTTCTTTCATATTCATATATTGTCATGCTACCCAGTTTAAGTTCAAAGAAATATTTCATCTTTCTATCATAATACCTCTTGGTTAGGTATTTCTTCTCAAGATTCATCTTGAATTCCTTCCAAGTCACGTTTTTCTCCCTGAGGTGTTGTACTTGCACCAACTGATCCCACCACGTGGATTCCTTTCCTTTAAGATGGTAGATGGAAATTCTTCCCTCTGCATGAGAATAATAGTTATGCAATTGGAAGTACTTCCTCATGCCTAGTAGCCATGTCTCAACATCTTCATCCTTCTTATGTTCTCCATCAAAAGTAGGAGGTTTCATCTTATTAATTTCTCCTTTCAACTCATCCACCCCAGACCTCCTATGTTTCTTGAAAGGGGATGGACTTGAGTTATTGTGTGCTCTCCTATGGGAATGCTTTTGGGAGTGATGGTGATGTCTGCTACCATTCCTTGATCTTCCTTTCTTCTCAGGGATCTCGCGACTTCCTCATTTTCTGGAGCCACTCCCCTTATCCAATTTCTTTTCAATTATTTCCAAGCTTTGAATTAACTTCATGTTCTTCCTTGGCCTTCATAAGCCTCTCATTATTAGCCTTGCGGCTCTGAACATATGTCTAACTTTTCTGAGGGTCTCAGTCATATTTATGTCTTCCTCCTTTTCTCCTACATGTCCATTGGATTTGGTTCCTTCCCTATCCAAATGGACATCCAACCCTATGTTTTTATCTTCTTGACTGAAGACTACCTGAGTATCAACCATCACTTCTTTAATCTGTGCTGACTTTGATCTGACAACTGTTAATTCTGAAAAAAAAATGTGCAGCCAACAGAACTTTGTTAGGCTAATTGTTCTTAAAAATATGGAAACATGAACCATTCTAATTCATTAATATATCAGACTTATTTTCTATTGTTTTCCTGAGAAATTGGCCGTTCAGATCCAATTTCTGGGTGAACAATTGTCTTCTATTTTTCAATACATTTCCAATGGTTGCTTCCCTACTCAATTCTGAATCATGAGCAGGAAGTTCAAGAAGGAAAATAGGCAAAAGGGAACAAGCCTCCATTTTTGAGAAACAATCCTCAAGAAAATCCATCTTTTAGAGAGCATAGAATGGCTGAGGTAGGAGGGAAAACGTCAAGGAAGGAATCCATTCAATGTTGGGGATGTAGAGGAGACCACAAGTATAGAGATTGTACTCAAAAAAGTGACAAGGTAAGAGTTGTCCACAATGTACAACAAGCAGAAACAATGGAGGACATGGGAAGAAGAGTACCAAAGATCTATGCAACCCTGGAAAACAAGCATGCTGAGTTTCAATCACACATGATCGAAGTTGAAGGTATGATCAATAACCATGCCTTTACTATTTTAATTGATTCAGGGGCTAGTCATAGCTATATAGACCTTAAGGTAGTGGAAAGATTTATTTTTCCAAGAAGCAAGCATGGGAAATCTTGGCTGGTATAGCTAGCTACAGGAGCCAAGAGGAAAGTTGTTGAGTTGGTTAAATCATGTCTAGTGGGCATGAATGGACTGTGTACCAGAGGATATTTGAACATATTTCTGTTGGGATCATACAATTTCCTAATTGGTATAGATTGGTTGGACCAAAACCATGCCATATTAGACTGCCATAACAAGGCATTCACTTGCTTGGATGAGGAAGGAAATCAGAAAACAATCCAAAGAATTCCCAAGGTAGTTACTATCCAGGAAATCTCAACAATGCAGCTGAAGAAGTGTTTTAGGAAGGGTTGTCAAATATTTGCAACCCATATGGAGGAAGCATCTAAGGATAAGGTTCCAAATCTAGAGGATCATGCAATCTTGGAAGATTTTGAAGATGCTTTCAAGGAAATACTAGGACTACCCCCAAAGAGAGATATTGATTTCTCTATAAATTTGATGCATGGAGAAACTCTAGTATCAAAGACTCCTTACAGAATGAGTACACCAGAGTTGAAGGAATTACAAATGCAGCTTGAAGAGATTCTGAAGAAGGGGTATATACACCCAAATGTGTCACCTTGGAGTGCCCCAGTCTTGTTCATGAAGAACAAAGATGGGACATTGAAACTGTGCATCGATTTCAGACAGTTTAACAAAGTGACTATAAAGAACAAGTATCCTTTTCCAAGGATCGATGATCTCTTTGATCAATTGAAGGATGAAAAGACATTCTCAAATATTGATCTCAGGTCAGGATATCATCAAGTAAGGATCATAGATGAAGATGCCTGCAAGACCACCTTCGGGACAAGGTACGGTCATTAGGAGTTCATAGTGGTGCTATTTGGGTTATCAAATGCACCAACTGTTTTTATGTGCTTAATGAATGGTGTTTTCCAGGAATATTTAGACAAGTTTGTCATTGTTTTTCTGGATGAAATTCTTGTATATTCCAAGTCGGAGGAAGAGCATGAGAATCATTTGAGGATGGTGCTGTAAGTGCTAAGAGAGCATCAATTGTATGCCAAATTGAGCAAGTGCTCATTTTATCAAAATAAAATTCACTATTTGGGGAATATCATATTTGAAGAAGGGATAACAATGGACCCTGAAAATATTGAGGCCATTAAAGGGTGGATAATACTTAAGAACGTGACATAATTCAGATCCTTAATGGGTCTAGTTGGTTACTACAGAAGGTTCATTGCATGGTTTTTGAGAATATCTCACCCCATCACTTCCTTGCAAAGGAAGGGGAAGAAATTTCAATGGACAAAAGAATGTGAAAATAGTTTTCAGCAATTGAAGCAGTTGTTAACTAGTGCTCCAATTCTAAATATCGCAGATCCAAATGAAGACTTCATTGTATGCACATATGCATGTAAAGAAGGACAAGGTGGAGTCCTCAGTCAAAATGGGTTTGTTGTATGTTATGAATCAAGGAATTTTAAGGAACACGAAATAATCTATGCCACTCATAATTTGGATTTGGAAGCCATAGTGCACACCTTGAAGAAGTGGAGGCACTGCCTCATGGGAAATAGGTTTGAGCTGAGGACAAAACATAATGGTCTTAAGTTTTTGTTTGATCAACCAAATCTAAACTCCAGGAAAAGTAGATGGTTGGAATTCCTCTATGAATATGACTTTGATATAAGGAACATCAAAGGAAAGTTGAACAAAGTGGATGACACACTCAATAGGAGAGTGCATGAACTGCATGCTAGAACCATTATCATGTATCATATGGATCTTAAAGGAATAATTTCCGAAGCTCCAAAAGAAGATTTGCAGTACATGGAATTGGTAACCAAATTGCAACAAGGTAAAATGCAACAAAAAACTGAATATTATGAATTGGGAATTAATGGAATTCTCTTGTACAAAAACATAGTTTATGTATCATATTCTCCGGAATTGAGGAGTGTGATTTTAAAAGAGATGCATAATGTGCCTTATGCAGGAAACCCAGGATATCAGAAAATAGTTTTAGCAGTTAAGAGCCAATATTATTGGCCCAACATGAAGAGGGAGATTGTTGAATACATAGCTAAATGCTTCAAATGTCAAAGGGTCAAGGTTAAGAATAGACACCCAGCTGGGTTACTGCAACCATTATTCATTCTTGAGTGGAAATGGGAAGTCGTAAAAATGGATTTCATCATAGGATTTTCTAGAAAAAGCAAGAAGCATGATACAATCATGGTGGTGGTGGACAAGCTTACTAAAGCTTCCCATTTCATTCCTATGAAGGTTACTCAAAAGGAAACCAATGTTGTTGATATTTAAATGAGGGAAGTAGCATGATTGCATGGCATTCCCAAGACAATTGTGTCTGAAAGAGAACCAAAGTTCACCTCAAAGATTTGGAGAGGATTATTCAAAGGGTTTGGAACAAATATGAACTTCAACATTGCTTATCATCCCGAGTCTGATGGGAAGACAAAGAGGGTGAACCAAGTGATAGAAGATATGTTAATAATGTATGTGATGGAAAAACCATCTAAATGAGAATATTATCTACACTTGGTAGAATTTGCCTACAAAATGGGTATCAAGCATCACTAAATATGATCCCGTTTGAGGTACTTTATGGAAGAAAATGCAACACCCTAGTAAGATGGGATAATCCAGCTGATAGGGTAGTGGTTGGGCCAGAGCTGCTCAAGAAAATGGAAGAAAAAGTGCTAAAGAATAAACATAATTTGAAGGTTTCCCAAGACAGGAAGAAAAGTTATTTTGACAAGAACATAACTCACATGCAATTTAAAGTGGGTGATCATGTTTTCTTGAAGGTGAAAGCCAACAAAAGTTCTCTGAAGTTGGGAAACTGTTCCAAGTTGGAAGCCATATATCGTGGGTCGTTTGAAATCCTAGAGAGGATTGGTCTAGTAGCATATATGCTTGCATTTACTACATCTATGTCTATACATAATGCATTTCATGTCTCATTGCTTAAGCCAGTCGATGATTGTATGGAATGTACATCCGCTGAATGAGTGGGATTGGAACACACAGATGAAGTTGGCCCTCATGTATACTGGTTTAGAGACAACTCTTTCAAATGGCTTGTCACCGAGTCTATAGATTTCAGATTGGCAGAGCCTGCAATGCCATCGACATGAGGTCTGGGATTTTGTATAGGGTCATAGTTTGACCTCGGTGTGTCCGAAATAATCTCTTATAACATCCTAGACTGAGTATATATAATATCTATCTGCTAGGCTTTAAATATTACTTCTTCCTTAGATGTAACCTCGGATGTAGAAACATCCTTCGAAATAGGAGGCTGTAAAGACTTAAGGAACCACTCTAATAGGAATTATGGTGGTATGTAGGTATTGATCAACCTTGTTATCATTGAAATATCGTCCGCACATGGTTACAAGAATCCAGCATCTCCAAACAGCTATTAGTTCACCCATGGACCAAAATTACCAAAAATTCATTCCCAAAAGGTCCAAAACTATACAACCAATTATAAAATGAGGATGCGCTATGACTATACAGGGAACACACGCACATGTGCAATCAAGAAACGTAGGAAAATTGCACATGCGCATGATGCGTGACTGTGGACACTAAAATCCACACACACCTTAGAATGATGCATTTATGATGTGGGTCGTCCTCCCACCCACTTCTGGTTCAGCTTCCAACTCGATTTGACATCCAAATCTCGGCTGAATCCTACTGGGTGGCTAGTCAAAGACCTAAGGGTACCCTAAATGGCCTCTTGGTCACACTAAAAGCTGGTTGAATGATGTCTCAAAGTTATGCTATAAAAAGAGGCCATGGGTGCACTAATTTTTCAAGGAATTCCTTTGTAAGGTTATGCTGGTGCTATTCTCTTGGGGAATCCTCTTTTCTCATCAAGAGAATACTAGCACCATTCCATTTGAGCTATTCACATCACCTTTTGAGTGAATTAGCTTGGTATTATTTCACCATTTCTTTCAATTTTTCAAGTTGTAAGAAGAGCTCAATCTTGGGGGTGCAAGAGCCCTCCCTTGGGGGAAGAGCGGAACCAAAGTCTCCCTTTCTCTTTGGTGTTTTCTTTCCACTAATACACTCCTTTCCATTGGTGGCATGAGTATTATTTATTTCTTGTTCTAATGATCTTATGCACTCTAGTTTAATTCATTTTATTGTTATTATTTTAGCTTTTTGTTTATCTTGCATGCTTTATATTTCTATCCCTTTCCTTTACCTCTGTCTTGCCTAGCTAACCCAACTGGGCTTGTAAGCATCTCTAATTTGCTCACTCAAGTGACAAAAGAGACGCAACAGATTGACAACTCCACTGGGGAGAGGTATCAATTTCCTACCCCATTTGGGTTATTTTATCTCTTCTTTCTTTTTGTTTAACTTGCAGGTACCATAACCGGCCCAAGCCAACCTACAAAAAGCCAAATTCAAAGATGAGTTGAAGGAATTTCATTTAGAATTTTCTTCATGGCTGTGTGATAGTTGTGCACAGGTTTATCGACACATAGTCGCGCATCGTGCACACGTGCGCCAAAATCATTGTACTACTTAGCGCCTTCTGCGCACCTGCGCCCATCAGTCTCTTTTAGTTCGTGCATTGTAGCTCAAAGTGCCTCTGTCTAGTCTGAAACTCGCGCACCTGTGCAGAAAAATACACATTGTAATATTTTTGTGATCTATGGAGGGCCCATAGCCTTCTTAAAATTTCCATGCATGTTGTAATCTGCACTACACTTACATTCCCTCTCCATATAAAGGGATTAGTCAAAACACATAGGCACTTAGGGGTTAAAATCATAACTTTCCCTCTTTTTTGTTGTTTTGCCACATGGATGGCTTGCTTTGATTAAAGTTTAAGCGGGAATCATTCTACATCACATATAAAACTTGCATTGGGACTAGAAATTGGACATCAATCATTGAGTATGCGCTTCTCTCGCGCTCCAAAGTGATCTTGAGAATTAGAAAGAGGTTGAGGGACAATTTCATCTCCCTTAAAAAGAAAAACTCTTTAGGAGAGGACAACAGGCCCCTTGGGACTCCTCTTAGTTTATTTTTCAAACACATATTAAGATTGTAAGGGCCCATACATGCCCACATGCTACAAAGATAGGATAGTGTTGAAATTTTCTTTCTTAGATTAACTCACTAGGGAATTTTAAAGGTTTTGTAATGGGCCCATACATGCCCACATGTGAACAAACTAAGATAGTTTCAAATATTTCTTAGATTAAATCACAAAGGGAGTTAAAGGATTGGTAAGGATCCACATGTCCACATGTTAGTTTCCTAGGGATTTAAAATTCGACAATGTTGTACCAATTCCACATAGTAACTTAGGTAATCAACACTTGTAAGGACCAAGCAAATTCCACATGCAGAAAGGTGACACCTAAATTATTAAAAACTTGACACACTTTCAGTTGTTCACACAGAAGATCACCATTCACTCACATAGTTTTATCTAGAAGTTGTGGAGGTTAAAGTAAGTTTCTTCCAACGGGATTCCAAAACACCCCACCCTTTTCTTGACAAAACTATCCACTCCCATTTATTTTCAACGAGGTTGGTTCACACCCCCAATCTCTCACACAAACACATCTAAATTTTTTCAAAAAAACTCACTAAGTTTTCCTCCACAGGAGGTGCCAAGAGAATTTTTTTAGTCTAGGTAGGATTTTGGGGATAGGCATCCAAATAAATCCTCGTTATCTGGTTCTCACATTTTCAAAACAATAGAAGTTGTCAAATAGGGAACTTTAAATCCTCCAAGTCAAGTGTTCCTACACCATAAGGCAGGGAGATACCCATGAAGGGTTGAAGGTCGAGGTCTGGTTGTTTTGTACGTCCCCCCTTGAGGCACCCACCTCTTGGACGGTATCCATCCCGTGACCCATTTCTGAGGCTGAAAATATAAATGTCGCACTTTGACCGAGGTACATAGTGACCAAATTTTTGGACATCTACCCAGGTGGAAATTGTGGGCTACAATTGCACCTTGATTGGATTTTGTGTGGCTATTGGGAAATATCACCAGCTCTTTCGGGATATGCACCCTCTACCCCTCATTATAATTGATTACTTCATCCTTCACTAGTTCCTCTTTTGGTGGCTTCAGACCCCACTGTTGAGTTCTATTGGAAGGTCTAGTGCTATTTGAGAGGAAGGACGTTACGTATTTTAGGACATGAGCATTTGTTTTCTTTGTTCTCCCACGAGGAGAAAAACCACATATCCACATGTATGTTTATCAATTGCTTAATGTATGATGCTCTTGTGATTACATCTAATTGTGAATTACATTGTGAAAGTTCAAAACTTACAACAAAGGCTCTTGTTCATTTACTTTTCTCTCATCACTATTTGCACACAATCCACTTAGCTAGTTGGACATCATAGGGGACCCACAGAATCCCCGTCATTCCAGATGCTTGCTAAATCTCTCTCCTCTTCTAGGGGGAGTTCCTAGCCTTGCCCACTCATCAGCTTTACCTTCTCACACCTCTGTGAGTGCCACTATCTTGGGATCAAATTTTCTTGGTTCCACTTTACTTGAGCCCACTTCCCAAGGTCAACCATCCACTCTCTCTCCTTTACATGGAAGTGGGAGACAAACTTCTTCTCAAGGGGGAAGTACAAACCCGCCTAGTCTTCCTCAAGGGCCAGGTTCACAAAACACTCACCCCATGGATGGAACTAACCCTCCACCACCACTCCAAATTCCATATTTGTCTTCTCTCAACATACCAGATCTAAGAAAACTCACAAATTATCCTATATTGCATGACCCCACATGGCCTGCAATGCCTACCAAACTACCTTCAGACATCCCCAAGTTTGAAGGAAAGGCAGGAGATGACCCTGTCAACCATGTCATGAATTTCCACTTATGGTGCTCTTCCAATGACATTATGGATGATTCCATCCAACTACAATTATTTCAACACACACTCACTGGCCCATCAACCAAGTGGTATGTAGACGAAAAATCAGGGTCCCATGCGACTTTCGAGTCTTCGGAAAAATCATTTTTGACCTTCTTTCAATTACCAATCCGTCATGACAATGGTCTTGAACTACTCTTTGATTTTAAAAAAACCTCAACCACACATATTGTTGATCACATTCATGAGTGGCGTCAATGACGTAGTTTGTGCAAAGCAGAAACCACCAAACAACAATGCCTTGATTGGTTTCTCAGATCACTTGTCTCTCTCCTCGGTAAATATGTGGCTTCTACCTTCCCTTAATAAGAAGAAGAATCCATTAGTAAGGCTCAATAATACAACCTCATCTATTCACAATCAGGATACTTGTACACATTACTACCTGATCTCCCAAGACCTGTGCCATTTGGCCAAGACAAATTTGGGATGTCTCACCCAACAGACAGATTGATTGGTAACACCACACATCACAATCCACAAACCCAACAACCACCAATGTATGGCACATGTCAATATCCACCAGCCTATGGAGGAATCCCTTATTATCCTTCGCCCCCTTATCAACAACCATATCTTGTTTCCCTTCCTCCACCTACTAGTGGGCTACCACCGACACCCACAATACACCCACCTATCCAACCAAGTTCTGGTACTCCCTCCACCTCAACTTATGCCCTAAGTACTAGAAAAAGAGCCACACCTTCCTATGTACCTTACAGATCATTACCACAACATAATCCATACTTTACATTTCATGGCCCTCCACAACCCATGGCTCCACCACAAGGACACCCACACGCTGGGGTTAATTTTGTTCAACCCTCTCCCATTTCGAAATATCAAAATTTTGAACAACTGAATATGGAAAATCCAACCCATCAGTCGAATAATGCCAAAAATAAAGGCAAAAACCAGAACAATAATAATCCAAGGCAAGGAGGAACTCACCCCCAACAAAACCAACCTGCTGGGGGCAACCAAAACACAGGGAACCAAAACCCTCAAGGGGGAAATAATAAACACCAAGGGAAAAATAAAAACAATATTCAGAACAACTTCCCTTGTGCCCTTTATGGTGAGTTTGGTCACTATACTCACCATTGCCCCCAAATCGCCAACTTTAAATGGATGAAAGAATCTGTAAGTGGACCATGTCCCCCAACACCGCTTGCCCCCCAACAGGCCCCACAAAAATATGTGTAGCAACCACCCCCACCCGTGCTGCAAAACCCCATCCCACACCAGGGAGTAATGAACACCCAACAAGACATGCAACCTACCCTACCACAGATAGGACAATATCCCAATCTAGGCAATCTTGCCGATCACACTATCCTCCTCACTAGTGAGGAAAAAGTTATTCTACAAACACGTAGTCATCAATATAGCACAACCCCTGAGTCTTCTCCCATGACCTCAGATGCACCCCCAGTTGTAACTGGGTCCTGTTTGATGATTCCTCACCCTAATAATGACCCATCCCTTCGTATTCCTCACATCCCCTTACATAGGAATATCCACAACTCTCAGGCTAGGGCGGCTCATAATTACAGTTTGGTCGATGATTTGGCACAATCTCCTATTGCTATGTCAGTCTTAGAAGTCCTTCAAACTTGTCCTACTCAACTAAAGTCATTACTTTCCACCCTCGAGGCAGTTGACCCTATGGATACCCGACTCATCACATTTGATCTCGATAACAGAGAACCTCGCCTCCCCACTCTCATCGCTTTTCAAATACCAGTTAAAATATAGAACATTACAGTTCACCGCTGCATCATTGATGAGGGTGCATCCACATGCATTATGTCAAAATCTGTATGGCAGAAACTTGGTTCCCCCAAACTTATACCATCTTCCATTGCCTTAAGAGCCTATGAAAGATGACCATATTCTCCCGAAGGACTCTTCCAAAATGTCCCCGTAGAACTCGACGGCAAGACCATTCTCATTGAAATTGAATTTATCGATGCCCCACTCGACTACAATATCTTGTTCAGTCGTAGCTACATGTATGCTATGAAGGCAGTTGCCTCTTCCATCTTTCGAACCATGATTTCCCCCCATAACGGGAAGATCATTACCATTGATCAAGTTTCACATTATGAGCATAACCCTTCTGCCAACAACGATAACATTCTCCCTTTCATCCATAATAATTTCGAGGCATACCCACTCATCAAGATGGCCCCTCGATTTTTCAAAGACCCATCCTTGTTAGGTACTTACCATGGTGCACCACTGCTCATTCATCCTTCCAATCAAGTATGTGTCATCTCATCCAAGAGAACTAACATTGAGGATATCCTTCCTCCCAGTGAGGCTTCTCTTATATCTGACGTCCCACTAGTCACATAGCTCCTCCCTCAAGAATCTCCTGAGAACTTGTCAACTCCATCAGTTCACGATTTCACCTCACCCTAGGGCCATATCCAAGTTTGGGAAACAATTCCCCAAGCCATTACTCAAATCCCCTTCTTCTAACCCCCACTGGGCGTCTAATATTTTCAAGTAGCTACAACGCTTACGCTTCCCCATATGGTGCTACCAGTCCCAGTATGGTATCTACATTCACCAGAAATGGTTCCTCAACCATCTCTCCCTCCTCAAACTGAAGGAGTTCTGATGTAGATTCCAATACCTACTCCAGAAGCAACACCCTCACCCCCTCTTGCTAATGCTACTGCTACAGCTGGGGGAAGACAAAAGAAGAAAGAGCCCATCATTGCTCTCCCTCCTAGCATCCAACCTCCTTGTGCACTCTACGAGAAAGAAGGAAACCCCACTAATTGATGTCCCTCTCTCCTTGAGCTACACAATCTAATCCAACTCTTTTGTGCAACCACATCGCCCATGGCTTCATCAATCACACCCAATACCACCACAATGTTGTACACTATAGGCAATAAAGGGTTGTGAACCAAATTCACATGTGCCATATTTTCAGAGTATGGCCACTACACTCATCATTGCCCCTCGCTACCTCAGTTTCGACAGACACTCCCGACAGTACACCAGAGTTTTCAACAAAACCTCTCTACCTCCATGTTGTCAAGTACCCAAAGCACTGACATCCATTATGTCGCCACTTCAGTCAATGAACATATGCGGTGTCCTTGCACCCTATATGGATCACTTGATCATTTTACATATCAATGTCCTATGATCATCGAATATAAGCATCACCAAATGGCCCTAATTCAAAACACTACACCCCCTCCAGTGCCAATGTAATCAGTGATTAACCCTACTCCATATATAGAGGTTATTCATATCCTTTCTCCTGAACCTGAAGCACTCCCTAATACCCCATGGTTCTTGGATTAATTATATGAGGATTTACCCCCAAATCCCCCCAATTCCACTGTTCATTTCCCCACAAAAATTTTAAGCCCGACTACCATTTTTAACCCTTAGTATCTCGATATTTGGTTTATGTCAAGCGAACCATCACAATCTCCTTGTGTCACTCCCCTTGCTTCTTCATCACCAGAAGACAATCACATGGTGAAAGTCACCAATATTAATCTTCTGGATCCCTTGTATTCCTGACAATTCCACTGTGACGAGGACATACTCGAGGAAGTAACCACCCCCGACTGCCCATGGGATGCGCTACACCACAGATCACTCTTCCTTTCACATGAAGCCTTCACACCTCCTAACCAACACCCCATATACGTAGTTGAAACCAAGGATTTTATCCTAGTAGGGCATATCGACTGGTTCAACAACCCTATCCCTGCTCCTGATGCTTTTGAAGAAGACAATATGGCCAACATTTCCCCCGCCATCAAAATCGATATTTCCATAAAAAATGGAGTCATCGAGGAAATCACTATTGGCGCTGCATGCACTCCTGAAAAAATTACTACCTACAAATCTCTCTTCCAGAAATACCGGGAAATGTTTTCCTAGTCATACATAGAGATGCTTGGCCTTGACCCCTCTATCATTGAACATCGAATAGACACTTGGCCTGATATCACGCTGTTGGCAGCCAATTCACATTTTTATACTGTCCTAATAAGCTGCCTACACCAGTGTTTTACAACTCTTGATTTGCATCACAATCTTTGAATAAAACAACACTATTATTTCGTGCATTTTCACACTTACCTTTATTCTCATTTTCACGACTGCAAGCATGAAAATTTTAATTTTGAAGTCACATTAAAATCATCACTGGATTATTTTGGTTACTCCTGTCTATGTGTTTGTTGCGTTTCCAATTGGATTAAAGTCACACATTTGGCAAGACTCCAAGATCTTTACTCATTTGGCATTTTTTAATTGTTAATATGACTTCGTTTTTACAAGACTGTGATAATATTCTTATGATCAAGTTTGTGATGCATTGGTGGTTTGATTTCTATGTTCTTTCATCGATTTCTTTGACACATTGGTTTCAGGAAAACACATTTATGTTGTGGTTAGACCCTTGCTATAAATCATTTCATACATATTTGATATGGTTGAACCCTTGGTGTTGATTTCAAATCATTATTTTGGTTTTAAAACTATGTTAAAACTATTCTTTCACAAGTGTTTGGTCCACTTACCATAGATTTCATTGATTATTTAAATGACATGGTTTTTAATATATGAAATAGTGATTTGAAACGTTATATGCATCGATAGTTGTACTATGGGAAATGACTGTTTTGCATGGGCTGAAATAGCTCCACCACCTTTGCACATTCTGTCATTTATGCTTTCCCCCTATCCTGGGTCACCCCTGGTGTTTTCGGGTAAGCCTGTGAGCGTTCTGCCCCTGCGTATACTCTGTTCGAACCCTAGCCCATGCACCCTGCTCACCATGTGCTCCTGTCTATGGCATCGGTGGTGCACATAGAGCCAAATGGTAGCCAAGCTCTGTTGCTATTCAATAATACCTGTAAGGATTTAGAAAATAGTGGTTGGCTGGTGTTTATACAAAGGTTCGAGGGTTTCAACCTTTTGGTTGCCCAAAAATTCGCCCTTACCTTTGATGGGTGCAGGGCTAAAGTCTGTGACATACAACTCGAGCTGAATGAAGAATTCATAAGCTCTGCTACAGGATTGTCGGCTACAGGCCAAAGGTGGTTTAAAAATTCCAAAGTTGATGAGGTGCCATGGCCATTACTATTCGTATCAAGAAAGGTTGTTTCTTGTGATAAAGGTATGCCTATTTCTACCCTCAAACCCAGGTGGCACAACCTTTTGGTAATTGTGAAACAGTTTGTGACCTGTGAAGGTCGGTATGGCTTGGTGTTTTTGTATCACCTTCGATTATTGATGAATTTCATGGGCTATCCTTTGAATATGCCACATTACTTCTTGTGTAGTCTTTACAAGATGTCTAAAATATTCAAACGTGAGAAGGATGATAGCAGTCTGTTTCACCACGGCTTAATTAAACTCATCATTGTCCACCATTTAAACCTTAGTGGCGATAATTGGCAAGCCTTTCTATCTAGAAATGGCTTTGCTAGCCCAGAGTCTACTCAAATCGATAAGGCTGTGGTTAGTGAGACTTTGGCTGGACCCACCGTGCCATTTCATATCCTTCTACCCCCTGCCAAACCCTCGGATTGCCCTGACATTGACCTACCCGATACCCTAATCAACCCATGTACAAAATACAAGGCTGAGGTCGTCAAGAAGCCTGTGAGTAAGAAAGTCAAGGGTAATACTACTGTCGACAGTAGGGGAAAGAAAAATGCTCGATTGATATCGAGATATGCCTGGAACAAACCTAAACAGAACATCGACCAAAAGTCCATAGTGCTGAGTGAGGACTCGGACTCCGATATTGAGAATTTTTTAGCTGAGGAGTACCCCTATTCTCATGGCCTATGCTCTACGAAACCCTATGACTATGTCTCTAATTTACCCCCTTGCCTCAAAAACAACCCTAACTACCCGGGAATCAAGCTACACAAAGAAACCCCTACTGACTTAAACAAACCCTAGCCTATGATATCAAAGCCCGAGAAAACATCATGTATCCAATGTAATGTGTGGCTACAACGTTATTACACCGACGTTCCCTTGTTGCAATCAAAGATCAAATCGTTAGAGGAGCAAGTTACAATGCTATCAAAAGAAAGAGACAGGCTTCAGGCCAATGAGAAGAAATAAAAAACCACCGGTTCGATTGTCTTTAGGAATGTCGAAGCGGCAACAACCTTCGTCAATTCCAAATTATCATGACCGAGTTGTTTTCTGTTTGTCCAGGTATGAATTTCAATATGAATTTTTCTTTGTAAGTTTGGTTGAATTAATATAAAGGATTCGGTTTTGCTTTCAAATTAGCTCTGTTGGTTCTAATACATTTGAAATGATTATGTTATAGTTTGATCATCAAAAACGGTTATGTTGTGGATCCTGTACAGTAGATTCATTTTACTAAACTCAAATGTAGCTATGATTTGGTTATGCGATTTTGTCGTGCCCAGCTTAGTATAAGCAATTGATTTGTTTTTTATTCTATTTGGCTTGTTTTTGAATCAATTATGTTCGTCTAATTTAGGATAGTCGATTTGGTTTGATTTCGATTAGTTTCGTTTGTTCCTAATAGACTCAAAACAACCCTATTGACTGAGATTTACCAGGAACGACTCTGTTTTGTATTGAATCAATATTCTCGTTTGGATTTTAATTACATTCGACCTGTGCAAAAGATCTATTTGCTAAAATCGTGGAGCTGTGTTGATTCAAAACGATTGTGTCGACCCCAAACTGTTTCGATTCGTTCCTGTTTGATTTGATTTGCAAATGATTGTTGCGTGCCACGATTAGCATGATCGTTTGTATATGTTTGATATAGTTCTATTAATTTGAAAAATGATCCTGTTGATTTCATTTGGATTCGAAAATGATTTTGTTAATGGCTAAAGCGACATAAACTATTGCATGCATGATTTATTTAACCGATTACAGTTTGTGTCGATTGGAATTGGTTCATGAAAATGATTTCATTACTGTCGAATTATCTAAGCGATCCTCTTTACCCCGAATTGGTGATAACAAATGTTGAACATAGTGCGTGTATCTCTGTTACCATTCGGTTGACCACGATTTCGTTTGTTTCAATTTGCATACAAGTTTTGATTTGAATGATTCGTTTGGTTTCTAACAGGGATGATTTTAAGGATGGAAAATTATTTTTAAATTTAGAAACCTTGGCGAATCTTACTAATACTTCATATGCCAACTATAAAATGTTTGGCAATATTTTTTTAAAAATATTCAAATTTCTAAGGATTTTATATAGTTTGTATAAAATTTTGGCGATTTTTAAGGTAAAATAATTTTATCCTATAGAATTTGGGCAAATAATTTTTAGAATAGCGAATATTTTTTTGGGAAAAACCTTAGAAAATTAGCCCATGAGCGAAATTTAGCCCCTAAAATCATCCCTAGTTTCTAATTAGCAATCAAATATTTGTTTAATAGTTTGAATATAATTCTTTAAGATTCAAATATGTTTTGAAATGATTCAGTGTTCAAATTAGACCAGCTACAGAATCGCAAGATTCTGTAGCTAGTCTTAAAAATTAGATTTTTGTCAATTTTATCAATAAAATATCCTCTAATCTTGTCTATTCTTGTCCTTTTTCAGGTGCATTCGAATTACAATGATCAATTGGGCATGTTGTAGCCGTTTAGGAGATATTTTATTGATGTAGTTTTTATTTTAAGTGGTTAGCTTGAGTCAGAAATAGAGACTGGGATATTATCCCCAGATTTTTTGTAAACTATTTTGATAATTCCGACAGGGATGTTTTACCCTGTGGGAGGTCTTTAAATACTTGTTATTTTTTGTAATGAGGGCCATCATCATCACTATTGGGAGAACCAGATTATGGATTTATGATACACACTGGGATGAAAGTTGGTGTCTTGTAATAGCTTTCGCTTTCAATATATCAAACTTTTGTTTCAAGTTTTCTGCATATCAGTTTGCAATTAATTATCGACTACTTTAGCTATCATGATTCATTGCATGTTGATATGATTTGATTTATATGTTGTCCATATCTGACCTCTCTTATTAAAAATACAACAATCACTTTATTTCAATTTAATGAATACAGATTTCTCTTTGTCATTAATTGAATTGTTTTGCACAAATTGTTGCACACAGATTTATCTAATTGTGATGATTTGTAGATCATAAAATCGTTGTTATTTTTATGTCTTGTTTGTCTTGTCGTTTATACTTGAAGAGCACAATCACTTCTAGTTTATGAGAAGCTTATGAACAATCTGGTGTGAGTTTCCTCCCACCGAACAACTGAATCAACTATTACATACAGGACAAGCCTGAAGCGTTACTTCAGGTCAGTTTGTTATTTGTCATTTGATAGTTAATTTGTTAGTATAATATAAGTAGTTTAGATAGATATATTTATAGTTTAGATTTGTAGTTAGAGTTATTTTTTTTAGTTGCTTAGCTTAGATGGTTTTTTTAATTTTCTTTCTCATAAAATTATAAAAATAAAAAAACAATAGTTTCATTGTCTTAGGACAGATTACAAATGACTTTTGCAGGTTTTCTTTTAAATCTGTAATCTGTAAACATTGTATATTTGTAATTGAATATGATTTTGTTGGTAATTGAACATTTAATTTTATAGAATTATAGTTGTATAATTTAGGTAATAGATTGTATCTATGTATTTTAGGTTTATTATTTAGTTTATTTTGATTATTGTTTTCATTTAGATTAGTTCTGTAGTTTAGTTTTCATTTGTTTTCCTAGGACTTAGATCAGCCAACGGAGCCGCTAAACCCGTCAGGGTGGGTTATCCCAAACAGCTTGAGTCATTTAGACAACCCCGAACCGGATCCACTCTTCCAGTTGGTGAGCGTTCAATTTCGCTCGTCAACACACACCTGTCTGCCAAAAACAATGACTGCTACACCCATCCAAAGTAGCGGCCATCAAGGCCGAGATTGATAAATTACGCGCCACCGAATTCATTTACCCCATCGACTATACGTCATGGGTCTCCAACCCCGTCCTTGTTAACAAAAATTAGGGCACTATTCATGTCTGTACGGATTTTTTCAACCTCAATCATGCCTGTCCCAAAGACAACTTTCCCACGCCCTTTATTGACCAAATGATTGATGATTGCGCCGATCATGAGGCGTTGTCCTTCATGGACGGTTCTCTGGCTACAACCAAATCCAAATTCATGCAGTTGATCAATACAAAACCACATTCACTACCCCCTAGGGTAATTTCACATATCGTGTCATGCCTTTTGGCCTCAAGAACACTGAAGTGAAATTACAACAAGCCATGTCATACATCTTTCATGATCTAGCTCATATCATCCTCTCATATTTGGACGACCTCACTGCTTGATCTAAGAAATGCACTCAACATCTTTCCAAAGGTGTCATCAGCACAATATTCGCTTGAATCCTTTCAAGTGTGTATTCTGCGTCACTGCTGGCTGCCTTCTTGGGTTCATTGTTTCCCAAAGAAGTATTACTTTGGATCCCCTCAAAGTCCAAGCCATCATGGAAATTCCCCCTCCTCAGAATTTACGCCAACTGCAGAGCCTACAAGGCAAAGATAAATTTTTACTGTGCTTTGTCCTAGACTATGCCACTCGAGCACATGGTTTCCTTTTCTTAATACGCCACGACATCCCATTCCACTGGGATGAAAATTCCCAAAACACTTTCAATGATATTAAAACGACACTCTCCAATGCCCCTTTGATTAGTCCACTTGATTATAACTACGACTATATCCTCTACATATCGGCCTCAACCGTCTCAGTAGCAAGAGTTCTCATTCAAATAGGGGATGATGATTGTGAGCATGTCATTTACTACATTAGTAAAAACCTCTCAGGGACACCCTTGAAATACAATCACAAAGATAAACTAGCCCTTGCAATAGTCCTCATAGTTCAGACGCTGCGCCATTACATTCTGCTTCGAACTACCAAAGTCATAGTAGATTCCAACCCCATGCAATACTTTCTCAGTCATCGAAAAATTAATGCTAAATATGATTAAGATTTTATGAGTAGAATGAAATGACTATATATTATTACCAAATTCTTAACACGGAATGACAGAGATACAATAAAACTAGTTTTCTATTCAATAAGGAAATAAGCTGAAACTGTAAAATGCAGCGGAAAACAAGCTTGCTGGAATGGTGGCGGCTTATCTCTGAGAAGAGATGTGATGGCTACGCTCATTCGAAAGAAGATGATTACAATGAGGCTCTCAAGGCCTTTTTACAATAAACAGGTGTTTCAAAAACCCTAAACATCGAAAAACCTAACCCTAGGAGATGAAGCGCCAAAAGTCATGTGGGCCCCGTTTGGGTAAGTCAGTACATCAACTTCCTGGGGTCGTAACTTTTGCATACGATATCCATTTTAGGCGTATGATAGCCCATTGGAAAGATCTATCCAAGGACTACAACAATTGGATAGAATTTCATGATGAAATTTTGCAACTGCAACATACCCCAAAAAACATCGTTTAGGGCCTCAAAACGGTTTCGGAAGTTCAGGACCCGAAAAACTGCTAAAAATAGTAAATTATCAAAATTGCTAGAAA
>SNQJ01S0097556.1:0-10238 GCA_010110895.2 Picea sitchensis
AAAACTTAAGGAAAGCGTCATGTTCTGGTGTGTTTTGTTCTAGATCTAGGTGGATCTAGGGAGATCAGTTAGTGTCTGCACCTACCGATTAGTCCGATAACAGTTGTTACTGCCTCTGTTCGAGGGCGTCGCCTAGTCCTCGAGAATTTTGTTGGGCGCACTGCTCCCACATCTGTACATAATAGATACATAGTTGTCAATACTTTGATACATATAAAAATGATATATATAAAATAAACTAAAAATTAAAAAACTTTAAAACAGACGTATCTATCTCTCCTTGCTCCTCTCCAGGAGGTACGATCATGCCGAGCATGCCTAAATCTCTAGAAACATTGATTCCAGCATAGGGCTAGTCATCTATCGTTGGAATATGTCGTGCCCACTAGTAGAATAATTTTTCATCAAAGGTCGTTATGGTCCTTCCTCCCCCCTGTCGTGGCAACAATGATGCCCATCTACACACTCTTGGGAAGGAGGCCACATGCCCTCGTACTGTCTCTCTTGGACTTAGACTGGGTACCCTCTCAAAGAATAACGAGCACATAATGATACTGAACCCAAATTTCTTGCTGCTAAGCTTACAGAAATCTGTAAGATGCCTCTTCATGCAAGTGAGCATGGTCGTGCTCCAGTCAAAAATACGTGCATCTAGGAACTGCATGGCACAATACATGTGCGCTCGGGAATCCTGGTGGACAACCTCGAATCCAGTGATCCACCCAATGAGAAATAGGATGACCTTCAGTGAAAATTTGGTGATCTTGTTGATGGGCACCTGAGAACCTAATTTTTCAGTGTCAGCCTCGCAGTGCATCCTGATGTTGAAGGGCCCAAGGGGAAATGTATGCAAGTTGATGGGTTCCCCTCTCCTCGAGAGGCCATTCAAGAAATATATATCCTCAGAATTCGAAGTCAACGAATGACCCTCAATCATAAATGCCTTTTCATTTGGGTGCCAGTAATCCAACAGGGAATTTAATAGCCTGGGTTCTGAGCTCATAAGTGGACACTAGTAGAACTTCCATAGCCCACATTGTTTCAGTGCAACAATGGTAGAGGGTCCTCATCGACCAAGATATCGATTTCTTCGTGTTCCCTGTCCATCCATTGGACATACATCATGTTCCATGACAATTCAAAGGGGAGTTATCTCTTACATATTTTATTTTTTGAATGCTTTTGAGGGTGTACATGGGTTGTTGTGAACAGAGTCTCGTATGTCTGCGGGTAGACTATTTTCTGCCTGCGGAAATACACGGGCTATCCTTGGACAACCCACATACACATAGGGACTCCCTTTTTAGGAGAGTGTGCCCCCCAAAAAACCAAAAATAATGCTAAAAGGAAGAATGGAAATGCAAGAGGGATGAGTTTATAATTACTTGGTCTGAGTGGAAGTTCGTTTCATCCTCTGAAGCTCCCGAAATCAACTTATTTAGCAAAGGGCTATTTTTCTTACCTTCTGGATAATTTTCAAATTGCAATGGTGAAAATGAGTTGTCAACGTCTATTTATAGAATTGTTTGGCCTTTTTTGCCACTTGTTTGAGCCCTTTTGTTTTTTTTTCTTGCTTAGAAATCATTTAATTCGGTTCTTGAGTTTCTTATTGGATGTTACGATGCACTTTTCCTTTTGGTTTGGTAACTTTTTTGGGATATGGGTCACTTTTAAAGGTCCTTTGGTAAAAGTCCCTTTTTCCAACTTTTTGCATATAAGTTAGGATTCCACCTCCACATTTTGCATCTCGTTGTGTTTTCCGCTTTGCCATAGGAGTGATCCCACCAAAGTGCAACACGAAACCATCATCGTTGTTTTATAAGTGTCTTGATTAGGTGGTAGAGTCTACCTTTACATGGATGCCCTACATAGATCCTTATTTCATTTTGGTGGCCATGTTGTCATAATGACTTTAGGCTCAGGAGTCCTTGTTAGTCCTGTCATGATTACGAGTTTGACCCTCGTTCGTCTAATGCACCATCACTCTTTGTCTCACCCTTGAGACTCCAAAAGTTAGCATGCTTTGTTATCTTTCAAGTTCACTTTAAAATACGAAAGAAACATCCAACGAGACTACATTTATGATTTTAAATATTGTCTAGATTAACTGAGAAAAGTGACCTCTTGGAGTCTTCTTTAAGTCCTTTTCAGACTCTCTAAACATGAAAATATTGTCGAGTGATCTTGTTGTCCTTCACGCTCACCAAAATAAAATTTGAAGGCACATCTGTCTAGCGGTAGTTTACCCCTTTTTCGGTACAGATGGTCAATTGTACGGACAAAGGTATACTCTAGGAAATTCAGTTTTCTAGAAGAGTATTCTCAGATATAAGTTTAACCCTTTTTTGGGCCTGAGGGACTAAATTTACGAAAAAGTAACATTCTCCTTGATTTTGGTTTATCACCTTTTTCAGGCCTTGGAGATTACTTACGAAAAAGGAACCCCCACGGATTCCATAGTTAACCTCTTTTCAGACTCCCTAAAATTGAAAAGATTGTTGAGTGACCTTGTTCCTCCACACTCGTTAAATTGGTCTAGAAGAACATCTACTGGCATGAGTTTACCCATTTTTTAAGCCTATTGATTATGGAGGAAAAAGGTACACCTTGGGAGATCTGTCTCACTGGGAGAGTTCTCCTTAGTAAATTTTATACTTTTTTGAGCTAAGGGGACTAAATCTAGAAAAAGGTTGCGAGTCCATAATTAAGCTCTTTTCAAAGTCCTTAAAATTGAAAATATTGTCGAGTGATCTTGTCTTTGTCACACTCATTAAAATGGTTTTGAATAGACATATTTTAGTGCTAGTTTACCCCTTTTTTGAGTCAACTAGAATATTTTCAAAAAAAGGTACCCTAGTGGAGTCTTCTTTTATTTTTTTTCGGACTCTCTAAACGTGAAAAAACTACTGATATTACCTTCTCTAGGCTCATTAAAAATTACATTGAATGGGTTTTCATTGTGTATTGTTAATCGAATTTGCATCTCTGCGTCTTTGGATTAATGTCGTCTCCATTTTGCTCTCAACTAAACCTTTTAAGCATTCCTTATACGCAAGCCTTGTATCACTTTTCCTCTATGACCTGAAACCTTGACCCATGCATGATTTTTCCTCGAGTGTCCTTTTCCTGCACATTTCTCCTTCCTCTGACCATTAGTGTGTTCCTTGTGCTTGGAAATAGTATGCTTTCTTGCGACACTCGTTCCTCCTTTGTAACATAACATTCTTTTATTCTTTTTCAAAGCTCTTTAAAAAATTGAAAAAGACAAAAATAAATAAAAAAAACCCAAAAAGAGGGGATGGGATATATATATTATTTTTTGGTAGAACAATGAGTCTCCCTTGGACAAAGCACATCCTTTTGTTTGTTCGTCGTGATTTGGTATCTAATATGACCTTAGGAAGTTGTTCTCGCTACATAGAGTTGTGTCCTCCTTTGTTTGGTTACTCTTCCAAACACATGGAGAGTTTTTGTTTCCTTCTGCATCGTGAACTTATGCCGATCTCATGTTTCTTGAGTCTGATCATCTTTCGTGCTATTTTCCAAAGGAAGTTTCACCCAACCTGAGTTGGCCTTTCTGCAGTTTGTCTCTTGCCCTCATGCCTGGCCATCCAAAAATTCCAATCAATTCCTTGTTCAAAATCAATGAATTTCTCTTCTTGATCATCGATATCCTCTTATCTTTTCCCAATGAGCCATCAAATACCTATGGGTGGTGAATTCATACACTCACGTTGTACTCCTACCCGAGTTTTGAATATCTTGAAGTTGTTTCTCGAGCTATGAAGACTGCATCTCCAACCATCAGGCATTTTTGTCTTCTTGAAGATGGATACTATACTTGTATATATTTGATTTTGATATGGGTATGCCTGCCTCGAAGAGACAATTGTTATTTTTGCATATGTCACCTCTCGAACTATCGTCTCGGGCTCACTCATTTCGTACATTGGTGAATATTTTCTAATCTATTTCGACCATTATATGCTCTTCTGACCTCACACATTAGGGGACACTGTTATAGCCCTGAATTTATCTACACATGCATACCTCGAATATGTCCCTCTTACTTGCATTTTTTCCCAATCCATCATTGAGTTTCTCTTCTTAAAAACCAATTTTTTGAAGATGTACACGTTCGACACCAATATTTCCCATGTACATATGCTTTTTGAACCACTACATCCCATGTGTGTACGCATGTTGCACCACTACAACCCATTTATACTTGTAAAAGTTGAAAAAAATAAAAATTTGCAAGGAATTCATTCAGATTATAGGTTATTGCGTATTTTCCCAACTAATCCACTGCCTATATCCCATCACCCAACCCAATAACCATATTTTTGTCATATAAAATGAGGTTTTGGGGTCTCATTCCACATCTAGACATACGAACAATGAACTATTCATGTTCAACATCCCCTCTTTACCCCAAGTAATTGCAGCCATTTTGTGGGAATTTCCTCAGAATTCCCCAATTTGCCTTTCTTCCTCCATCAAAAACCCATTTTACTTCCCAAGAAGAAGGTTGAGAGGAGAATATATACAGAGGTGCACCTTGATCTTGGTGAAGAGGAGCCCAGACCAGGTTCGTGGAGAAATAGTCGGCTTTGGTTGTAAGTGATCATTGTATTATCAATAAAATAAGTACTTTTCCTGTCTCAAATCATGGCTTGTTGAATGTTGTTAATGGTTTATTTTTTAATATTATAACATCTAACCTTGATTTGTATATGAATTTCATGCTTGTAGCTTTTTGTTTTCCTGTTTTTGAATGCAGGCCAGCCTTGGGAGGAGGCATGTAGTTATCAAAGCTTTCAAGCACGAGAGGATCATCACCGGACGTGAAGTAGAGGCACAGTTGCCCGATCCTTCTCATTTTTCTTTTCTTGTATGAGTCTGGGGTATGTTTGGGGTAGTTAGAAAAGTAGGAGACTTTTAAATGGTTATTGATCTACCTACATTATAAACCCTGGTGTATCCATAGGGGGGTTTTTCCCACTAGCACTTGTAATAATGGTGTTCACTTTATATTTATTATTATTCATGTTTATGTTTGTAAATATAATGATAGTATTCATGTCATCACACATTCCTAATCCTTCTTATATTATATATATAGTGTTGGTATTCACATTTATCTTAAGCATAATCATGCTTGTATTTATATGTATATTTACGGGGTTCACATTTAATCATGTTCACCTTATTTTCTAACTATTTTTCTTATCATGATGGAATCAACATTAAGTGATGGTGACCATTAAAGTGCATGCTTATTTTTCTTCATTTTGAACAATGTGGCTTATGGTTGTATTCACCTAGATTGCGCATTCAATGTTGTGAGGATGGGCAATCCCCCTTGACACATGTTGATGGTTTTATTTTACTTCATAAAGTAACACATAACATATTGTTCATGATGATTTTGTTTACCCTATACGATAGTGTCTATCATAGTAATTAAAGTTAATGCGTCACGAATGATGGATAGTTTCTATTTCCTTGGAATTACATTGTCAATGAGTGGTATAGAAATGGATTGAATGCGCATGCCGAGTTAATGGATGACGCTTATGCACTAAGATTAATTGAGGCATGCTAAATACATGGATGAGAATTTGTTATCATGTGGCCTATATTGTGTTGATGAATAGGTGTTGGTTTACTTGCGTCGCGTAGTCAAAATTTTCATTTTTTCCTCGCTCCTTGCTTTAAGAGATGTCGATCTTATGACCCAAGTTTAATTTAAAGTGGATTTAATTTCACATGATTAATGAATTATGTGGTTGGTTATGTAATTATTAGCCTTTCTCAAAGATTAATTAATTATTGAGGATTGATAAAGGGGTTTATACCTACGAACTTAGAATGATGTGTTACTTATAGATCAAGTACCTAGACTGCTTGTGCAATGGTTTCCTTGTCATAAATGATAGTCGTAGAATGTCAGACTTCTTGCGGAATCAATTTTATGTAATAATTGAAGGTATTATATTTTAGTATTCTAGCGCTTAATGAAATGTCATTATGTCGAAGACTGATTTTTGTGACTAGGTTTGGCGTCTCGAAATTAACTGACAATGCTTGTGCCTTGGATTTATTACTTTCTACTATGTATTTGTGAAGGATTACTATTCTACTGATATGCATCATTTTATTTATAGTATGAGATGTTGTGGGGTTGTTGTTAATTATTGTGTTAATACATCGGCGTGCGTGACGTGGTACATGGTGGTGTTGTGTCGGCATTGTGTTTCATTTGATTATTAATGATTTTTATTATTCACTAATGTATGGATTGATGCATCAATGATGTCACTCTTATTGTGATGTATGATTTCCTTACGCTACAGTAAGAGAAAAAAAAAATGACCTATTCTATGTCGCTTGTTGTCGTAACGACGGGGTCATTACAATATCCCACCACCATATTGGTCTATGCCCTATTTTATGTGTCACTTAATGAAGCTACCCAAATAAGCCTAGACACCTTGTTAGTAAGGTATATTACATGAGTTATTATAATGCAACAAATAAATATCATTTCATAATAGACATAAGGAAAATATCACGTAATAATAGTCATAGGAGGGTGAGCGCAAGCTAATTATTGTCTCTCATGACATGTTAGTGACAATACAAACCTAGAAAAACAACAATATGTTAAATTGGAGGGACTATTCAAGGTACTTTTACAATGAATTTGAATATGGTGTAAGAAGATGAAACGTAGGAAATTGAATTAGCTTTCCAAATATACAACTTTTATTCATAGAAATTGTGAATTGATATTTTCTAACAATGGTATCTTATTTTACGAACAAAATATAAGGTATATGTTTTCGTTCGTGCAGGTGTTGAGTTTTTTAATGATGGAATTTCGTTCCAAAAACTTGTATACTTGTAGAGAACCAATTTTTCTTGTGCCGTGTATTTTTTGGAAATTATTATTATTAATTTTATATTTTTTAAAAATTATCAAAGTCAACATATGCGTGAAATTACAATTTTTTTTTTCATGTAGGCTAAAAGGGTCTTAACATGATCAACCAATTTTTTTTTTAGATTGTAGGCAGCGATCTCCTCTAATGTCATATATAACGCATTTGAGAAATGGTTAATCCAAGAAACATTTATAGCAGAAATAAGAGAGGCATGTATTCTAGGATTTTGATATATGTGAAAACAAAAATATATTAAAAATAGTAAACAATAATAATTTAAAAAAAAATTATATATTTGAAATCTACATAGCCGACTTGATCTATGTCTATAATTTCTTCAGCAACTGAATTGTTTAGCCTATAAAAAAATAATTTCAAATACAGAGATATAGAGGGGTATTAAAAAAATGAAGGTTTTTGTGAATTTGTAGACTAAACCACTAGGTTTTCCATCTCGAACCTAAATCCGAGCCAAAAAATTCATCATACGCCTTGTCAATCCTGCCCCAAAAATTTGAATTCAAACAAACACACATGAACTATAGGAACATGTGCATACTCCTAAAAATCATTTCCTTCATTCTCTATCTTTGTCCTCCCTCTCCTACATCTACCCCCCCTCTCTATCTCACTCTCACTCTCCCTCTCTACCCCCCTTATATGTCTCCCTATCTCTCCCTCACACTACTATACATGGAAAGATTTAGAAATCACAAGGCATGGAAAGACCTAGAGCTAGACCTTACCTTTACATGCCTCAGACTTTCACACCCACTCCCTCTCTCTCTCTCTCTCTCTCTCTCTCTCTCTCTCTCTCTCTCTCTTCCCCTTTGTCCATCACTCCCCTCTCTATTCCACTCTTTTTCTCTCTCCTCGTTGTTAGCCTCAATATCACTCTCTTTGCCCCTCTTTCTCTCTCTATTCCTCCTCTTTGTATGCCTCTATTCCCCCCTTCCTCTCATTCTCTCTCTACCCCCATTCTATGTCTCCCTCTTTTCTTCCCTTCCTCTCACTATCCCTCTCTCTACCTCCCCTCTCTTTATCCCTCTCATCCCTCTTAGACTCTGTCTCTACCCCTCCTCTTTGTATTTCTCTCTCCCCCCTCCCGAGTCCTCTCTATTTTTCTTGATTTTCCCCCTCTCATGCTCTCACACACACTCTCTCTCTCCCCCTGNCCCGATCATCCCTCTCTCTCCACCCCCCCATTCCATTATATCTCCTCTATCTCTTCTACATATAACCTTCTTTTCTACATTTACCTATCACTTTCTACCCCCATCTTTGTTTTCATCTCTCGCTCTCTCACAAAACCACACACTCTCTCTACTTCCTTACTATGCCTTGCTCTCTCTCCCTCCCACACACACTTTCTACCCCACCTATATGTATTCATCTCTCTCCCTCCCACACTCTAACACACTCACTCTCTACCTCCCCTCTTTGTATTCCTCTCTCTCCTTCCCACATTCTTCCACACACACTTTCTATCATCCCTCTATGTCTTACCTTGTCTCCTTTCCAAACTCTCTCACACACATTTTCTATCCCCCATATATGTCTTCCTCTCTCTCCCTATGACATTTTAACACACACACTCTTTGTTGAATAACGTTGGTTGTCATCGATGTCAACCCTTGAAGAAAGCCCCATAGCACAAAGGTTTGGGTAATGGACCCAAGATTGTTTCATGTAAATATGACTCATTATTGTTTTTTCATGGTTGATAAGAAGTAAATATGGATGAAATCCAAAGTGGTCCCCTTATGGTGAAAGCCCTCATGGGAAGACGCTTTGCGGGGTAAGAGAACCCATGCTTAATTGTGGAATAATGAGATGAAGGATAGTGAATTTGTTAGGGAAAATATCCTAGATGTATAGTGTTTGTCATGCCATTTCTGGTGGTATGTGGAGCGTCACGTAACACCTCACAATTAGAGAGTTATGATCATGTGATGTTGGAAAACCCAGGTTTGGGTAATGAACCCAAGTTTGTTTGATGGATAACTATATGATTTTTGATATATTTGAAGGTAAGACTATTATATATGGATGTTACATGTTATTACATTTCTTTTGGTATGTGGAATGTCAAATAACTCCTCACGGTTTGAGATTTATGGCCTTACGAAGTTGGAGGACCCTCATATGTCATCTAGAAGCCCCAAAAAGTCAAAGTAGTCAAAGTGGTTTAAGAGATTTTAAAAGGTAAATAAAAGTGAAGTGATGAGTGTATTATAATTCAAAGTGAATACAAAATAAATTATTTCAATAATAAATTTAATGGAGAAATTAGAAGTGGGTTAACCCTAAAATAAGGAAAGTGGCAAAGTGACCTAGAAGATGTTTTTAAGGAAGCTACTTTGAGAGTATAAATAAGAGGAAAGGATCTCTCATTTTAATCAAAATTGAGCATATTGAATATATATAGGTGTATGAGGTAACCAAATGATATCTAAGCCAAATTTATGAGGAAAGGTTAGGAAAATAAGGCCGGAATTCAAGAAAGGATAAATTCCTTTGATGATGCTCTCTAAGGTATGTTATTTACAGATCATCTGACCATTTTCTCAAGAAATTATTTTCTATAATTATTCAGACCATTAAATTGCTATTCCATTGAGGAAACATATACAAGTATATTTGGTACAAAATTCATCTTGTGATTGATTGTATTTTTGGAGTTACACTTCGTGGAAAATAGGGTTTGTGGCTAGTCCCAAAACTAGTCAAAAATAGGTGTTTCAGGTAAAAACATCATAAATTCTTCATAATAGATCCCAATTCAGCGAGACAAATTTTTTTGGTTATAGTATAGTCTTTAGTATTCCGTGTAACAATTTCAGATCAATTTAACAAATATTTCGTGTGGGGAACGCTCTACAAGGTTTCTCTCTAGAATATGCCAGAATTCAGCAAGGTATGCCATTTTTTCTATAACTCATTATATGAGAGGTTCCAAGTAGTCAAACCCAAAGTAATTTCATAAAACATACTGAATAACATTGTGCATAATTTTCATATCTTTATTCATTACAGGTACAAAGTTATGATTATTTCAAGTTAGGGTTGTTGACTAATCCAAAACTAGTCATGTGAGACTAAAGAAAAGTTTGATGAAAATGCTAGTCTCTTGTTGTTAAAGTTAAGAAAGGGTTGCATGTATTTGATCATATACACATGGTCTATTACATATTTACAAATCATATTTGGATGATGATATTGATGAGGGATTTTGGTTGAGGTACATGTTGGGTACATGGTTGAGACAAGTAGTTGATGAGTTGGCAC
>SNQJ01S0097558.1:5455-31372 GCA_010110895.2 Picea sitchensis
TCCGATGAAGTCAAAATAGCATGGGGCCCCTCCTTATCTTTTGGGATTTCCAAGACCTCATGAACTTGCAGTGTATATATTTTCTTTGCTTTGAAGTTTCTCATGAACTTTGATTTGTTTTATTTCCCTTAGAACTCAACATGATTCTTAAGGTGCACATTGATCTTTTCTCTTGCTTAAGAGCTACTTTTGTTCTTAGAAAATCTCCTAAACTTGTCCAAAACTCTCTTTCATACACACTTGATTTTTCTTTGTTTGTGACATTGTGCATATCACTCCCAATCTACCTGCCTTGTTGTGTAACACACTTGATTTCATTTTATCTATGACACAACATGTATCACATCATCATAAACTTTTCTATATCATTAAAAACAAAATTTTACATCCTATGACATATCACATCACCAAATTTTGTTTTATCTTTGTGGTGTGTTGTATCCAATTTTTGTTTTCATGCAAAACGTCCCAGACACCTAAGGTTGTGTTGATTAAATAACCTTCATTTTATTATATCACAACAAACTTAATTTACATGTGATGTATCACATTGCAACAAATTTCATGTGATACATTGTGTCACAAAAAATTTGATTTCTACATGATATGTCACATCGCAAAAAACATTGTTTTCCTACGATACATTGGAATCAAAGTTTCCAAAGTTTTGCAAAAGAGGTGTGATAATCTTATCACACCCAAAGTCTTTTTTGATGTAATACACAAAATCCTAAAGTCTCTCTTCATGTGCAACATTGTTCCGACCCTTGATATAATGGTTTTTAAACTTCTTTATAAGGGTTTTTAAAATAAAAAGAGTTTTTAATCCATTTAACAATCATCATCTCATCTGTCAATCGAGTGACAAGCCACCAGTTGACCAAATAACTATACAGTTTTGTGCCAAAAGTCAATTAACCAACAATTAACAGGTAGACATTCCTTCTAACATGTTTTAGGGGTCTCTTTGCATTTCTTTGTAAACTAAAAAGAAAAGATCATGGTAAATCTCGGTTACAAGGGAAAAGAGAGGGAACTGATATATTTTTTAAAAAAAATGGATGAAATTCGTAAACCCCTCAAGGCTCCCATGGTTTTTATCACTGGCTTAGCCACCTATCAAACACACAAATATATTATCCCTCACATCTATATTTATACATATATTATATCCCTTTAAAAAACTAACGAGTCGATATTTGATGTTGTTGATATGAGTGAAGTATAGGACCCAGATGCGACAAATAAGGGAAGATTCCATATGCATGATTCTCTAAAATTCGTTAGCCAACAGTGCAGAAGATTGAAAATGCATATGAGCATATCAAAATGAAACCTAATAGCAAGAAGAATTGTACAAGAAAATAAAAAAAAATGATGAGAAAATCATTTATATGGTAGGAAGCTCCAAGAACATATTCTAAAAGGCGTGCTCATGATGAGAAAATGCTAAGAATGAATTTGCATCTAAGGCAACTAAAGAGGAATAAATGAGAACGGAATAGAGAGAATGGGAGAAAATGACGATTAGAAGGACACAAAAGAAAAAGATGAAGTGGGATAAAGAAGAAGAAATGAGAAAATTACGAAGAAAAATAAAAGAAAACCCATAAGGAAACCCAAGGTATTGATCTTATGGACTTTGAGCCACTACTACTTACTTCAGGTAACACTCTAACAGAAGGCCATTTTCCTTTGGAAGAATATGGATTGGGCGAATTCATGTCCTCTGAATTCGATTGAGTGCTTGATCTCAACTCCTTCATATTTGATAAGGATTAAAGAAGAATTGTCATGTAGATTCACAAGAAGCTTTCTATACCAGGTGCTTTAGCGCTTTCTGTGACCACAAAAAACCACTTATCATGGACACCAAGAAGAATCATGTTGTTTTAACTTCAACGAGCATTGCATTTTCACAAGCAAATCAGCATAACATCAGGAGAATGGTTGAAGATATGTAAGAATGTAAAGTGTGGATCAGAGAGATGAAGACACAAGTAAACAATGTAATGCAAAGGGAACCAACATATTAGAATTCAAAGCTTGTGCCAATGAGGAACGAGAGGAATTGGGAACCAGTCTAAAAAAATTATAGGCCAACTTGAAGGAATTCCAGGACCTGTCCACATGGCTGATGACATTATCAGACAAACTGAAAACCAATAATGTAGAATTCTAGGGAGTTTGTTTAGGCATGGATGAGCAAAAGAGATGACAAGAGGAGAACCTAGAGGTACCTCTAGATCTTCCAAAGGTGAAAAAAAGAGATAACCACCTGAACTATGCAACATTGTCCAACTACTAGCAAATAGGAGAAAAACTAGAAACAAACATATCTAATTCTATATGCAACTATGCTCATATTTATATTAGTGCAGATAAACTAATTGAAAAATGCAGTCTACCTAAGATTGGAGAGATGAGTGCACCTAGGCCCATAGAACAAGTTGAGGAAGAATTAAGAGAATACTTGCGCTCCAAAGAAATCTCCATGAGAATGGCTTCTTAGGTCACCAATGCAGTGTTAAAAGAACATATAGTTGGGCCATCCAGAAATAACTATTTTAGTAATTCCCTTTTTATCACACTTGAAAGAACAATAAGCTCCTTACCGCAAAATGTAGCCACATATGAGGTTAATTTTGAGAATTTACATTTTAGGAATATAGTGAGAATTTCTCTTATTCGAAATTTAATTATAAATTTATAATATTCAATTCAATAATATAATGTGTATACTAAAAATTCACAATCAATTTAGCAACCTCAAAATTATAAATGGAATTTTTTTTATTAGATTTCCATTTGCATATTTTAATATTGTTATTTTTTCCAATCCAATGGTAGAATTGTAATTCTACAAAATGACGAAAAAAAATTCAATGTGTAATTGAAAATTAAAACTAATTAATATATTTAATAACAAATTTCATTTCATTTTAATAACATAATAATGTTTTTTTTTTTGTAAATAAAATTGTATTACCTTAGATAACCAGAAAACCGATACATATGTCGAGGCTTGTAGTTGGTTCTACCAAACAGATGTTACAACAAATTTTGCCTCACCCCATGCAACTTGCTTGGATGGCCCATGAAGTCCCCTTTTGTATCTTCCAGAGCCAAAAAAACACATTTTCCAACATATACGCACCCTATCAGTTAGACAACAAGCGTATACGGATGTTGCTCCACTACAACCCACGTACATCGGGTTTGGTGCTCAAAATTAAAAATTATGTCGGGTTTCCATGCCATGTCACGAGATCCATGATCCTTGACCTTCCATATACTAAAAACGCTTCAACTCGGCCCTTCAGTTCCATTTGAAGGCAATAAATTGAGCCATATCCAAGCCTTGAAGGAGACTCAACAATTCAACTTTGAGAGCAAAGACACTTTGAAGAAATTTCACTTCATATTGAGTCTGCATCCCTTTATCCTTGAAAGTCTGAACTCCTTGTTCATCCCCCAAGCTCTTCCTTCTTTGTGATGGAGAACCTCATTGACTCATTTATATGAGCTTGCCTTTGGTGGAGGATTGAAGTGATGGAGGCCCAGCTGGAGGGACTTAGTTTCTCGGTTCTGATATGTGTCGTTACAAAAGTTTGTCACATATATGCTTCTGCTGATTATTTTAATAGAAATACCCTTTTCTCGTCCAATTGATATCTTGCAAATATTTGAATTATTATTCCATGGGCGTATTTGTCATGTATATTAATGGATTATGCTAATATATATGCTAACCTTATATATTATCACTATATTCTTGTGTATCTTGGTTGTTGAGGACAAGTTGCAGGTATAGAGCTTTGAGTTGTGTGCTCAACAATGATCTTCATCGAATGTCCGGACGAGGTAGGCTCTTGGCCTTGTCTTGTTAGCATTACATTTATATAGCATATTTGAGATTAGAGTTGATATTTGCGTGGCATTTCGCCTGTTGTGGTTTACCCCATGACATAGAAATATTTTCTTCGGAACTAGTGACCATACTGGGGAATAATCTTCTTTTTTGGGGTTTGGATTGTTTTTCTCCTTGATTTGCTCTATGTTAGCCTGAGTTTCCTTGTCTCTTAATTGCTTGACAACCTATTTTTACTTTGCATCTGAGTTTATTGGCTTAACCCTTGCCCTGGCAGTGTTTTACTGGGTATACACGGTTTTTCCCTTGATAGACGCATACATACGCAAGTTGTCCTCCTTTAGGGTGTGTACATACATGAGTTTTGTTCAAACAATCGCGTACATCAACTCTTTAGTCTTGCTGGCTGAGTTTGGTGTTTGTTGGGTGAGTTTGGATGGTTGCTGAGTCTTCTTGGGTCTCTATCCTAACTGTCAAGTGCTTACAAAGTGATAGGAAGCCTTCTTATTGTTGAATTTTAGGGCGATATTCTTTCTTATCATCTTTTTCATTGGTTGTCCTTGCACATTGGTCTAAGTGTTTGCTTCTTGGTATCCTGTTTGACTTGTCTCATTTTGCTTACAGTGGGGTCTGCATGTGAAGCTGCTATTCAGTCCTTGCATTTTCTTTTCTTTATATCGAAAATACAAAAACATTTACTCTCTTTCCTATGACGATTCATTGGTCTTGAAATATGAGGATTCAAGGTGCTCTCTTTCCTATCTTTTAAAGTCTTCCCTCCACTTTCTATCTTTTAAAGTCTTCGCTCTCCTAAAGTCTTCCCTCCACTTTATGTGTTTTAAAGTCTTTCCTCCACTAATCCAATGACACTTGTGTCATCTCATCATCATGATTGCTAAGTATAACCTCTCAAAGAAAATTATATGATTCAAACACAATAAAATAAAATGATTCTCTTGTCGCTCTCTTTCGTCTCTGAACACATTTTTTCATTGGTGCGCAGAGACGGACCATCAACCGCGTTCATCTGTGTGGGGTCAACGTACATAAACTTTACCCTTTCTACAATGCGCAACAGCTGTAGTTGGGATCAAAGATTCGGATCTCTCACGTGAACACATTTTTCGAAATCATTTTTTAAAATCATTGGACAGTTTTCCCATTTTTTAAAAAACAGGAGCTGGTCGGTGGTCGTCCACAGGAAAGTTAGTAGTCTTCCACTATGAGAAAGCGTGGGAAAATTCTTGAATTTCGTCAAATAAAGCCGTGTGTAGAATTCCAGCGATCTGGAAAATTGCAAGAAAATCAGAAATTAGAAATTGCCGTGTGAAGTGGTGGGGCATAGAGAGAAAGAAAGAAATTAGAAATTGGCGTGTGAAGTGGTGGGGCATAGAGAAAGAAAGCGTGGGGAAATTCTTCAATGTAGAATTTTTGACAAGTCGATGCGAAAAAATTGGACGAGCGAGAGAAAGGGAAATCGGGGCAGAGATCGAATTTCTGAGAAGTCGATGCGAAAAAATTGGATGAGTGAGAGAAAGGGAAATCGGGGCAGAGAGATAAGAAAGTGAGCTGGTCGGTGGTCGTCCACAAGAAAGTCGGTAGTCTTCCACTATGAGAAAGCGTGGGAAAAGTCGTTCACGACGTCACCTCGCCGAGGAGGTATTTCCCACTTTCTTTTCAAAAGTCGTTTTTTCATGCTTGTGATATTTAACATGTTAAATTAACACCATGAAATGTAAGGTATATCATCCTAATTTTTTGGATCACAATAAAACATCCATTATTATTAACCTAACTTTTTGGAGCAAAATATTAACACCATAAACATCATTGATTTTCGTCATAAACTACTTTTACTAAGAATTTCAGAATTTAGTGTAGATTTATATTTTTTATTTTAAAACATTACTCTTTTAAAATGTTCTATTTAAAATTCATACATAATGGCACTTTTTTTTAAAGTCTTACATTTTACTTACAAATTAATTTGTATCATTTTTATATTTCAACTTTAAAAATATATAGTTTTGATAATACTTTAATGTCAAAATAGTTATTGAAAGATATACTTTCAAAATTCATAATGGCAAATTCCACATTTTACTACAAATTAATTTTGGTTTATTTTTGTTTTTTTCGCACACTCTACACTATGTCTAAGTTGCTTATTATTCTTGCTAAAAAGAAAGAAGAAAAAATGAAGAGCCGAGGGAGTGTGAGGCGGGAAATTTTCGAACCAAGCTTAGTGTTCTTGCAAGTTACAACCAGCGAAAGGGCCCAACCAGTTACTAAATTATTACTAGCTTTGACTATCTGAAGTCAGGGACATGTCGTCTGACTCCTTTCCTCTGTTCTTAGCACTGTTCCAGAGCTTGTCATTGTCTGTTTTCTGCGCGTTTTCAGAGTTAGACTCATCTAGTTATTATCTTTTCCTACCTTCCTTGTTCGTTGTTACCGGAGCCTGTCTAGAGCTCTTTGTTCTTTGCTTTTGTTATCTTGTCTTTCCTGTCAGCCTGTTACCGCTCATTGTTTCTGGTCTTTAATACTTAGTCTTACTCTGTCTGGTTGTTCCCAAGTTGTTTCTCCATTAGAGCAACCTCTTTTTGTCTCATGCCTTTTCTTTAGAACCTTCTGGACATCTAAAGTCCTTTCTTCCTCTGTTCACTGATCCCGAGAATGTCGGTCTCTAGACTAGTTTTTGGTTGCCTTTGCAGAAGTTGTTCTCCACTCGAGACAAGGACCCCACATATCATTCTACTTGATCAGAGAGCTCGTCAGTTTCTTTAGTGTCTGTTTTGTTGTTATCTGGTGGGCCAAATGGATAGTCTCTCCCTCTCTGCTTTGGAGAATACTGTAAAGACTCTTATGAGCCCCGTAGACGAGGAAACCTGGAGGAAGGTGGGGTTGTTTGACAAAGTGGACCAACTAAAGGGTGGGCCAGAGGGCTTATCCTCAAAAAAGGATTATATTACTACAGGCTTCCTCAACAGTCAGTCAACAAGTCCTCTTCATTTTCCCATGACCTCTAAGCCTGTCATCCCTCCTTCAGTCACTCCCTCGATGGGCCTACTTTCTAACTTTAAGCCCCAAAGCTCCCTACTTAGTCCTTCCTCTCAGCAGGGACATAGGGAACCTTTAGAGACTACTCTGTTTGCTGGTCGTTATCGAAAGGCGTGGAAGCCCAACAAAAATACTAAGCGATTGGTGTTAGGTAATGATATAGGCTTAGAAGATACCTGTAGAATGGCATTGTGTGCTCTTGTGGGTCAGATTTCATATAAATCTCTCAGTAAGGTTTCTCTTGAGGGTTGGATTCATAGCCAGTGGCAACCTATTCTTGGTTACTCCCCTAAATTTATCTTTCTTACCAAACGTTGGCTTGGCTTTATTTGCCACTCCCCGGAGGACTCCTCCCTCCTTCTCAGCTCGTTGTGGATCTTTGGAGGCAGTAGTCTCATGCTTAAATGCTGGAGGATTGCCTTCAACCCAGATACAAATTTCTTCCAATTTAGGCATCTTTGGGTACTCTTACCGGGCCTCCCACTGTATTTGTGGAATGAAGGAGTTTTTCGAGCCATTGGAGACACTTTGGGGAAGTTCATTGCAGTTGATCCCAAGCAACTCTGTGCCCCAGTGAGGAAAATGGACAAAGTTCTCGTGGAGATGGACATTTGCAGTGGTTTACCAGAAACCTTAGAGATTGAGTGGAGAGGGCGAAAAATTGCATAGACTCTTGAATATCTTGGGCCTCCCTTCCGCTGCAACATTTGTCGCTGTACAGGTCACCTTCTACGAGACTGTAAGGGAAAGGTTTGGGAGGACTATTCAGAAGATTCGGACCTACAGAGAAACCCTCCAGCCTATGTAGATACAGATGCTTCTCTGAACTTCTTGGAAGATACCACTGAAGCACCCTCCTCTTCTCAGCAAGATCCCAGGGCCTCTCTTACCTATAAGTTAAAAGCTCTATGTCTTCCCTTGTTCAACTCTTTAACCTTTGAAGAGAAGGAGGCCTTAAATAACTCGACCTGGTTACGATCTTCTTCTCGGGCAAAAGACTTTATATCCAAGCCTGCTGCTGGGCCTCTTGAACCTGATTACCCTGATCACCTTCCTTTCTCCTCTCTTAGCCTTCCCACTGCCGTTTCTTCTCCCTGTTTATGCTCTTCTACTACCTAGCCTACAATCCTCTTGAATCCCTCCCCTTCCCACCTTCAGAACTCTGCTAAGATTCTTCCTCCAATCTTTCCATCCAGACCCTTCGAACCTTCTTTAGATGACTCAGAAAGGGCGTCTCCTACTTTGCGAGGCTATAGAGAGGCAGAAGCGGGTGAATCCAGTCTTACTGCTTCCCTAGACTCCCTATTACCTTCCCATTCTGCTCCCTTCGACTCGGTGACACTGCCCACGATACTAGGCTTGGAGGCTTTAGTCACTAAAGTTGATTCTTGAATTTCGTCAAAAAGTTGGTACAACGTCACCTCGCCGAGGAGGTATTCCCCACTTTCTTTTCAAAAGTCATTTTTTCATGCTTGTGATATTTAACATTTTAAATTAACACCATGAAACGTAAGGTATATCATCCTAATTTTTTGGATCACAATAAAACATCCATTATTATTAACCTAACTTTTTGGAGCAAAATATTAACACCATAAACATTATTGATTGTTGTCATAAACTACTTTTACTAAGAATTTCAGAATTTAGTGTAGATTTATATTCTTTATTTTAAAACATTACTCTTTTAAAATGTTTTATTTAAAATTCATAATGGCACTTTTCTTTAAAGTTTTACATTTTACTTACAAATTAATTTGGATCATTTTTATATTTCAACTTTAAAAATATATAGTTTTGATAATACTTTAATGTCAAAATAATTATTGAAAGATATACTTTCAAAATTCATAATGGCAAATTCCACATTTTACTACAAATTAATTTTGGTTTATTTTGGTTTTTTTCGCACACGCCAAGTCCACTCTACACTTTGTCTAAGTTGCTTATTATTCTTGCAAAAAAGAAAGAAGAAACAATGAAGAGCCGACGGAGTGTGAGGCGGGAAATTTTCGAACCAGGCTTAGTGTTCTTGCAAGTTACAACCAACGAAAGGGCCCAACCAGTTACTAAATTATTACTAGCTTTGACTATCTGAAGTCAGGGACCTGTCGTCTGACTCCTTTCCTCTGTTCTTAGCACTGTTCCAGAGCTTGTCATTGTTTGTTTTCTACGTGTTTTCAAAGTTAGACTCATCTGGTTATTATCTTTTCCTACCTTCCTTGTTCGTTGTTACCGGAGCCTCTCTAGAGCTCTTTGTTCTTTGCTTTTGTTATCTTGTCTTTCCTGTCAACCTGTTATCGCCCGTTGTTTTTGGTCTTTGATACTTTGTCTTACTCTGTCTGGTTGTTCCCGAGTTGTTTCTCCATTAGAGCAGCCTCTTTTTGTCTCATGCCTTTTCTTTAGAACCTTCTGGACATCTAAAGTCCTTTCTTCCTCTGTTCACTGATCTCGAGAGTGTCGGTCTCTAGACTAGTTTTTTGTTGCCTTTGCAAAAGTTGTTCTCCACTCGAGACAAGGACCCCACATATCATTCTACTTGATCAAAGCGCTCATCAGTTTCATTAGTGTCAGTTTTGTTGTTATCTGGTGGGCCAAATGGATAGTCTCTCCCTCTCTGCTTTGGAGAATACTGTAAATACTCTTATGAGCCCCGTAAACGAGGAAACCTGGAGGAAGGTGGGGCTGTTTGACAAAGTGGACCAACTAAAGGGTGGGCCATAGGGCTTATCCTCAAAAAATAATTATATTACTACAGGTTTCCTCAGCAGTCAGTCAACAAGTCCTCTGCATTTTCACATGACCTCTAAGCCTGTCATCCCTCCTTTAGTCACTCCCTCAACAAGCCTTCTTTCTAATTTTAAGCCCCAAAGCTCCCTACTTAGTCCTTCCTCTCAGCAAGGACATAGGGAACCTTTAGAGACTACTCTATCTGCTGGTTGTTATCGAAAGGCGTGGAAGCCCAACAAAAAGACTAAGCGATTGGTGTTAGGTAATGATATAGGCTTAGAAGATACTTGTAGAATGGCGTTGTGTGCCCTTGTGGGTCAGATTTCATATAAATCTCTTAGTAAGGTTTCTCTTGAGGGTTGGATTCATAGCCAGTGGCAACCTATTCTTGGTTACTCCCCTGAAGTTATCTTTCTTACCAAAGGTTGGCTTGGATTTATTTGCCACTCCCTGGAGGATTCCTCCCTCCTTCTCAGCTCGTTCTGGGTCTTTGGAGGTAGTAGTCTCATGCTTAAACGCTGGAGGATTGCCTTCAACCCGGATACAAATTTCTTCCAATTTAGGCATCTCTGGGTACTCTTACCGGGCCTCCCACTGTATTTGTGGAATGAAGGAGCTTTTCAAGCCATTGGAGACACTTTGGGGAAGTTCATTGCAGTTGATCCCAAGCAACTCTGTGCCCCAGTGAGGAAAATGGACAAAGTTCTCATGGAGATGGACATTTGCAGTGGTTTACCAGAAACCTTAGAGATTGAGTGGAGAGGGCGAAAAATTGCACAGACTCTTGACTATCTTGGGTTGCCCTTCCGCTGCAACATTTGTCGCTGTACAGGTCACCTTCAATGAGACTGTAAAGGAAATATTTCGGAGGACTATTCAGAAGATTCAGACCTACAAAGAAACCCTCCAGCCTATGTAGATACAGATGCTTCTCTGAACTACTTGGAAGATACCACTGAAGCGCCCTCCTCTTCTCAGTAAGAGCCTGGGGCCTCTCTTACCTGTAAGTTAAAAGCTCTATGTCTTCCCTTGTTCAACTCTTTAACCTTTGAAGAGAAGGAGGCCTTAAATAACTCGGTCTGGTTACGATCTTCTTCTCGGGCAAAAAACTTTATATCCAAGCCTGCTGTTGGGCCTCTTGAACCTGATTAACCTGATCACCTTCCTTTCTCCTCTCTTAGCCTTCCCACTGTCGTTTCTTCTCCCTGTTTATGCTCTTCTACTACCTAGCCTGCAATCCTCTTGAAGCCCTCCCCTTCCCACCTTTAGAACTCTGCTAAGATTCTTCCTCTAGTCTTTCCATCCAGGCCCTTCGAACCTTCTTTGGATGACTCAGAAAGGGCGTCTCCTACTTTGCGAGGCTATAGAGAGGCAGAAGCAGGTGAATCCAGTCTTACTGCTGCCCTAGACTCCCTAATACCTTCCCATTCTGCTCCCTCCGACTCGGTGCCCCTGCCCACGGTACTAGGCTTGGAGGCTTTAGTCACTAAAGTTGATTTCAGTTCCTCTTCTTCTCACGCTCCGGTCAAGGGAGGCAAAGCCTTTTCTTGGTCTAGAGGTATTGGCTCAGAACTCTCCCCAATCAAGACTCGGAGTTCTCGAAAGAAACAGGTGGGTTTAAGTATTCAAAACAGTGACAGTGTCCCTACTTCCCCTGATACTAGGGCCCTTAGAGCAATGAAGGCCTTGGCGAGGGCAAAGTGATGTTAATGCTCTCCTTGAATATCCGAGGGATTGGAGGCACCCTCAAAGTTTCCTCGGTTCGTAGATTGCTAGATCGTACTCGTCCGAACATTGTCTTTTTGCAAGAGACACTCGTCGATGAAAAGAAAGTGAGAGATTTTCTACTTCAATTCCATCCTTCCTGGGCAGCGACTACAATAAATTCCATAGGGAACTCTGGTGGATTACTAGTCTCTTGGGACCCAAACTCTTTTGACTTAAACCCCTATCTAATGGTGGGGGGCATCTTATTAACAGGTGTTTGTATTTCTTCTAAAAAGGAGCTAGTGTTTTTAAATGTCTATGGGCCGTGTAAAGATCACAAACTCTTCTGGAGCACCTTAGCTGACAGTGGTATCCTTTCTGTTCCTAATCTTGTTATCGTAGGTGATCTGAACTTTATTTTATCAACAGATGAACATTGAGGGGGTTCTTTGTTTCCAGGTTCGACTGAGGAGTTCTATAAAGATTTATTCATTTCTAAAAAGTTGATTGACGTAAAACCTCCCAAGTTAGTCCCCACCTGGCGAAACGGCCGAGCTGGTCTAAGTTCTATCGTGAGAAGGCTTGATAGATGTTTTATTGTTGAATTTTTTTTTACTACAACTGGTTTATACAAGTCATGGGTGGAATACCCGTTTGTATCATCAGATCATGCCCCATGTGCTTATTCAATTGGAGCATGCACCGATGTACAAGGCATTCCCATTCAAATTTAACACGGACTGGCTAAGTCATCCAGATTTTGTGAAGCTAGTCCATATGATTTGGAATGACCCGCGATTCCTGGTGGAAGGCAACAAGCAGGTCAGATTAGTGTCTAAACTCAAAGAACTAAATATACAAATGAAAAAGTGGATTAAAGATTTCAATACAAATGAGCATTTATTTTTAGTAAAGCTGGAAACAGATATTGAACAACTTTTACTCAAAATTGTTGAGACTCCATTATCATTGGAGGAACAAAGACGGCTGGGTGTGCTGGAAACAAATAAGAATACTTTACTCTGTCGGGTAGAGGAGGTCTGGCGTATTAGAGGTAGGAGGATTTGGATCAAAAGCAGTGACTCAAACTCGAAATTCTTCCATAAGATTGCTAGTTTCAACAGAAACCGAAAACATGTCTAGGATATTCAAAGTGACAGCAGAGGAACATTTACTGATCAGAAGGCGATCAAGGAGGAGGTTGTAAACCATTTTAAAAACTTCTATAAAGCAAGAGAGAGAAACAACATTAATGATGTGGTCAGGATATCCAGCCTGTACCCAAGAATGGTAAATGAGGTGGAAGCAGAGTTACTTTATCAACCTGTATCCCTGGAAGAATTAAAATTGGTGCTTGAAAAATTCAAAAAAGAAAGAAGTTTGGGCCTTGATGGATGGACATCATAATTCTTTCTTTTCTTTTTCGATCTTGTGGGTAGTGATATTCTGGAAATTGTGGAGGACTCGAGGAGAAAAGGTCATCTTAGTGGTGGTATAAATGCGACTTTTCTGACTCTCATCCCGAAGGTGAACAAACCGGTCTCTTTTGATGATTACCGTCCCATCTATCTGTGTAATCTAATTTATAAGGTAATCTCTAAAATTCTTGCTACTAGGATAAAACCGATATTGTCAAAGTGTCTTTCCTCAGAGCAGCTGGGATTTCTGAAAGGTAGGAGGATTCAAGACGCTATTGGGACAACACACGAAAGCCTCCATAGTATAAAAAAAAAGAACTTGAAATCTCTGGTACTGAAGTTGGATCTTAAAAAAGCCTACGATATCGTAGATTGGGAGTACCTAAGGATGGTTCTACTCACTGTTGGCTTCGGAGTCAAGCTAATAGATTGGATAATGTGTTGCATAGAAGGTGCCAGCTTTGCAGTCTTGATAAATGGTGAGGCGACGAATTTTTTCAAAGTATGGCCGGGACTTCATCAGGGATGCCCTTTATCCCCGTATCTGTTCATTATGATTATGGAAGGGCTTAGCTTAATGCTATCAAATAGTAGTGCAAACCACAATATCTCAGGTATTAAAATAACAAAGATTTTAAATGTGGTCCATTTAATGTTTGTTGATGATGTTCTTGTAATGTCAAAGGCTGATCCGAGGGAGTGGAGAGTGATCTTAGACATTCTCAAAACATACTGCCATGTTTCTGGTCTCTGCATAAATACTCTTAAAACTACAGTCCACTACTGGGGACTCAAGGAAGCAGAGATGACTCCTTTAAAAGATATTTTACCCTTTGCCTTTGCAGATTGGACAATGGCTTCAAGTACCTAGGTTATTACCTCAAACCGGGTCCCTCAAAATCTGTTGATTGGTGCTGGCTGGTGGCTAAATTCGAAAAAAAAATAGGTTTGTGGTGTAATAAATGGCTATCGCTCAGAGGTAGGCTTATTATGGTAAAAGCAGTGTTGGAAAGTCTTGCGGTTTTCTAGATGTCATTGGAGGTGATTCCCAAAATTATATTAAATAAACTCTGCAGTTTAAGTTACGCCTTCTTGTGGAGTGGGCATAAGGAGAAGTTCCAGTTCCATCTTTGTAGATGGGATCTCCTGGCTCGTCCAAAAATCTACGAAGGGTGGGGGCTCAAAAATCTTCCTTTGTTCAACTCTGCATTCATATCTAACACGCACTGGAGGGCGCTAACCCATTGAAGCATCTGGAATAAAATTATTTTGGGTAAATACCTGGGAAATTATCCGATTTCTACTTGGCTGCAAAAGTCTTCCCACAAGCAACGAAAGGCGTCTAGCTTCTGGAATGGATTGATAAAAAATTTGTTTGTGATCTTGCATTGGATTCACTAGTTACCTGGGAATGGTAACTCTATTTCTTTAGGAAGGGACTTGATCAACGAATTGGAGAACCTTTCGCTCCTTTCCGACACCCTGTGCTTGCACCTGTCAAACTTACATATTACCTCTCTTGCCCAAGCGAGAGACTCAAATGACTTTTCTGTTTTCCCAGGCCGGTGGCGCAGTAGTGAATCTTTGAGGCTCGGTGGTCAGGGTGCTTTCGAATGGAATTCATTCACAAATGCTTTAAGGGAAGCCAGAATCACTCTTCAAAATTCGGCCGATTCCCTGGTTTGGGTCGGTGGGGACTCGTTTGGTCTTATCACCTCAAAGAACATTTACCAGGCGCTCTTAATGTCATCCGACTATCAGGTGGATAGTTCATGGTTTAAACAGTTATGGAAATGGCTGATTCAACTCAAACTAAAATGATTTGTGTGGTTGGCAACAAAAGACAAAGTTATTACCTGGGAATCACTTCAGAGGAAAGGATGGCACAGTCCGGGGGTTTGCAAGCTGTGTAACTGCAATTCAAAAACTATTAACCATATCCTTATACATTGTTCCTTCACAAAATCAGTGTGGCATTATTTATCCGATCTCTACAAAGTTAAATTTCAGTGGATAGGCAACTCGGTTTTGGAGTGTTTTACAAAATGGATAAAAGAAAAATCTGCTCCAGCAAGCTTGGCAGCCACTACCTGCTGGCATATCTGGATCGAGAGAAATAAGGTCCTATTTGAGGAGCTTTCCCCATCTCACCGATCAGTGGTGCATAGAATTTTAGGTACTTTCACTTGGCAGCCAACAATCCCAAAGTTTTTCCAAAATAGAGTATGGGAATTTACTCTAGCAGATGGCTTCACTCTAGCCTTCTTCGATGGAGCAACTCTAGCAAATGGTGAGTGTTGTGGAGCAGGTGATATTTTCAAGACGCATGCGCCAAGAATTGCTAAATGGTTCCTAAATTGCAGAGCTGGAACCAACACAAAGGCAGAGCTCTTGGGATTGTGGGTGACACTCCTTTTGGCTACGCTTTGGTCGATAGATAAAGTCAAAATCATGGGGGATTCGAAAGTTATTATTGACTGGATAAAGCATCAAGGTCACCTCAACTCGGTGAATATTGAATGTTGGAAATTAAAAACATTGGATTTGGCAAGTAAATTCAAAGATATCAGTTTTTAGCATATCTATAGGGAGCATAATAAAGAGGCAGATCTTCTGTCAAAGATGGCCCTAAAGGAAACTAAAGGCAGACTATCAATTTTTCATTGGGAAAATGGAGAAGAAAGCTCTCATTCTTTCCTTAACATCTTCGAAGACTAAACTTATGAGAAGTTGTCCAGTGTCTTTGTATTAAAGATGTGATTGAAGTTTAGTGCAACTTTAACCACCCTTTTCAGTTACTCATTCTGAGGTCTAAGGGATTAGATAAGTTTTTGGGATTCAACATAGTACTTCAATAGTCTTTGGGGCTGATTGGGTTGTTATGTAATAGTCAGATTCTCCTTTTGTTGAGTTCCAGCTTTGTAAAAGAAATTATATCTAATATAATTTTGAGATATTTTTCATTTAGAAAAAAAAACCTTAACAATGATATAGTTTTAATAATACTTTAATATCAAAATAATTATATATAATGATACATATTTTGACTTTTTAATAAAAATACGTTTCTACAAATATGATAAGTTTTTTTAGATTTAGTATTCTAGATTGAATTGACAGATTGATTTTAATAGATTCTAACTTTTTGGTATTTACGTTGAGATTTAAAATTTTAAAATGTTAAAAAATACCTTATGCTTTCAAATGAATTAAGTCTCCTTAAATTTAGTTGTGCTAGTAGAAAATAATACTAATTTTGGGATTTCAATGTAAAATTTTAAATTTTAAAATGTTAAAAAATACTTTTTGCTTCCAAATGAATTTAGTCTCCTTAAATTTAGTTGTGCCAGTAGAAAATAATACTAATTTTGGGATTTTAGTTATTGTATATTTTATATTTCAAAGAAATGTTGGCTTTAAATGGTTATAAGTCTTTTAAATTCAAATTTATTTCTAAAAATTAAAAAGTAATGCTAGTTGGGATTTTAGTTATTTCTATCATATGTTTTAACTTACTACAAATTTTTAGTTACAACTTTAAAATATTGAAAAATTATATATTTAAAGAATTTGTTTTTAAGTCTATTTCAATTCTAAGGTTTATATCTGGTGTTATTGATCCATACATAAAAGGAACTACTTTTGAATCCTAGTATGAGATCATCACGACTCACTTATATAGCTTTAAAGGGCATAAGAATAAAAAGTGTTAATTTCCCTAAGTGTATTTAGACACACAATTTTATTAATCGGGTTAATAAAATTACATAATATGTGAGATGAATAGTGTATATATAACCTTTGTACTCAACTCGCTGAATTTTATTTTACCTAGTGGTTTGGTGAAAATATTTGATGTTCAATCTTCAAATGGTCAATATTTTGGCTTGATGATGTCATTGTTGATGAGTGTTCTGATGAAGTGATACTTGGTATCGACATGCTTGGTCTTAGAATGAAATAGTGGATTCTTGGTCATGTTTATTCCTACTTCCCATGCTAACATGTATTCCACCTCTGCTAAAGAGTTTGCCACTGCAACCTACTTTTTACAACTCCAAGATACTACTATTGAACCCCATATTCGTTAAATAACTTGAAGTTGATATTCTATCATCAATATCACCTACAAAATCTACATATAAATATCCAACAAGTGTAAAGTCATCATTCTTTTTATAGAGAAGTCCAAAACAAATTGTACCTTGAATGTACCTAATGACCCTTTTTGTTACATTCCAATGACTTTCTCTAGGTTCCTACATGAATTGGGAAAGAATGCGTTGAGTTAGCAACAACCCCCCTTCATTATTTTAAATTTCAAAATCTGATAAAGTCAAAATAACATGAGGCCCCTCCTTATTTTTTGGGATTTCTAAGACCTCATGAACTTGCAGTGTATAGATTTTCTTTGCTTTGAAGTTTCTCATGAACTTTGCTTTGTTTTATTTCCCTTAGAACTCAACAAGCTTCTTAAGATGCACATTGGTCGTTTCTCTTTCTTAAGAGCTATTTTTGTTCTTAGAAAATATCCTAAACTTGTCCAAAACTCTCTTTCATATCTCACTTAATTTTTCTTTGTTTGTGACACTGTGCATATCACTCCCAATCTACCTTTCCTTGATGTGTAACACACTTGATTTCATTTTTATTGTTACATAGTATGTATCACACTTGATTTCATTTTATCTGTGACACAATATGTATCGCATCATCATAAACTTTTCTATATCATGAAAAATAAAATTTTACACCCTGTAACATATCACATCACCAATTTTTTATTTTTTATTTTTGTGGTGTGTTACATCCAATTTTTGTTTTCATGTGAAACATCCTAGGCACCTAAGTTTGTATTGATTCAATAACCTTCCTTTTATTGTATCACAACAAACTTAATTTACCTGTGATGTATCACATTGTAACAAATTTCATATGCATGCCATACATTGCGTCGCAAAAAATTTCATTTCTACATGATGTTTCACATCACAACAAACATTATTTTCCTACGATGCGTCGAAATCAAAGTTTCCAAAGTTTTGAAAAAGAGTTGTGATAAGCTTATTGCACCAAAGTCTTTTTCGATGTAATACACAAAATCCTAAAGCCTCTCTTCATGTGACACATTATTTCGACCCTTGATATAATGGTTTTTAAACTTCTTTATAAGGGTTTTTAAAAATACAAAAGGAGTTTTAAAATCTATTTAACAATCATCATCTCATCTGTCAACCAAGTGACAAGCCCCCGGTTGACCAGATAACTATACCGTTTTCTGCCAAAAGTCGATTAACCAACAATTAACAAGTAGGCATTCCTTCTAACATGTTTTTTAGGGGTTTCTTTGCATTTCTTTGTAAACTAAAAAGAAAAGATCATGGTAAATCCATGTTACAAGGGTAAATAGAGGGAACTGATATTTTTTTTTTTTAAATGGATGAAATTCATAAACCCCTCAAGAGGAATCGACATTTTTTTTTAAATGGATGAAATTCATAAACCCCTTGGCACTTCTATGGATGTTAATATCGACTAAATACCTATCAAACACAAAATTTATTATCCCTATATATATATATATATAAGAGAAAGAGTATATATATATATATATATAGATATATATATATTCTATAAGGCTCCCATGGATGTTATTACTGACTTAGCCACCTATCAAACACAAAATTTTATTATCCCTCATATATATATATATAGATATATATATATTCTATCCCTTTAAAAAATTAATGATGTTGATATTTGATGTTGTTGATATGAGTGAAGTATAAGACCCAGGTGTGACAAATACAAAAACACAAGCAGAATCAAACAGTCTAAAAAATTTGCAATCCTGGTAGGGAAGATTCCAAATGCATGATTATCTAAAATTTGTTAGCCAACAATGCATAATATTGCAAATGCATATGAGCATATCAAAATGAAACCTGATAGCAAGAAGAATTGTACAAGAAAATAAAAAATGATGAGAAAATCATTTTTACGGTAGGCAGGTCCAAGAACATATTCTAAAAGGAGCGTTCACGAAGAGAAAATGCTAAGAATGAATTTGCAGCTAAGGTAACTAAAGAGGAAGAAATGAGAAAGAAATAAAGAGAATGGGAGAAAAAGATGATTAGAAGGACACAAAAGAAGAAGATGAAGCAGGATAAAGAAGAAGAAATGAGAAAATTGTGAAGAAGAAGAAAATAAAACCCATAAGGAAGCCCAAGGTATTGATTGTATGGACTTTGAGCCACTACTACTCACTTCAGGCAACACTCTAATAGAAGGCCATTTTCCTTTGGGAGAATCTAGATTGGACGAATTCATGCCCTTTGAATCTAATTGAGTGCTTGATCTCAACTCCTTTATATTTAATAAGGATTAAAGAAGAATTGTCATGCAGATTCACAAGAAGATTTCTATACTAGGTTCTTCAACGCTTTCTGTGACCACATAAACACCATTTACCATGGACACCAAGAAGGATCATGTTGCTTTAACTTCAATGAGCATTGCATTTCACAAGCAAATCAACATAACATCATGAGAATGGTTAAACAGATGTAAGAATGTAAAGTGTGGATCAAAGAGATGAAGACACAAGTAAACAATGTAATGCAAAGGGAAGCAACGAATTAGAATTCAGATCCCGTGCCACTGAGTTGGGAACCACTCTAAAAAAATTATAGGCCAACTTGAAGGAATTCTAGGACCTGTCCACATGGTTGATGACATTATTGGACAGAGTGAAAACCAAGAATGTAGAATTCTAGCGAGTTTGTTTAGGCATGGATGAGCCAAAGAGATGACAAGAGGAGAACCTAGATGTACCTCTACAACTTCCAAAGGTGAAAAAAAGAGATAACCACCTGAAATATGCAACATTGTCCAACTACTAGCAAATAGGAGAAAACCTAGAAACAAACATATCTAATTCTATAGGAAATTATGCTCATATTTATATTGTTGCAGATAAACTAATTGAAAAATGCAGTCTACTTAAGATTGGAGAGATGAGTGCACCTAGGCCCATAGAACAAGTTCAGGAAGAATTAAGAGATACTTGCACTTCAAAGAAATCTCCATGAGAATGGCTTCTTAAGTCACCAAAGGACTGTTAAAAGAACATATAGTTGGGTCATCCAGAAATAAGTATTTTAGTAATTCCCTTTTTATCACACTTGAAATAACAATAAGCTCCTTACCCCAAAATGTAGCCACATATGAGGTTACTTTTGAGAATTTACATTTTAGGAATATATTGAGAATTTCTCTTATTCGAAATTTATTTATAAATTTATAATATTTAATTCAATAATATAATGTATATACTAAAAATTCATAATCAATTTAACAACCTCAAAATTATAAATGGAATTTTTTTTATTAGATTTCCATTTGCATATTTTAATGTTGTTATTTTTTCCAATCCAATGGTAGAATTGTAATTCTACAAAATGACAAAAAAAAATTCAATGTGCAATTGAAAATCAAAACTAATTAATATATTTATTAACAAATTTTATTTCATTTTAATAACATAATAATTTTTTTTGGTAAATAAAATTGTATTACCTTAGATAACCAGAAAACCAGTACATATGTCGAGGCTTGTAGGTGGTTCTTCCAAACAGATGGAAACCATAACCGACTTCAAGCTTGAAAAAGCATCCATGTTTACAGAAAAATACATATATGACAAAATATAAACTATGAAAGCAATTGTTCTGATGTTGGGCCTGTCTGAAACTAAAATGATGATTGTTGCAAACAAAAAGAGACGGAACAAGAAAAAATTCATACACTGGAAGAACTTGGGTTTCCATCACCATTTGGGGGGTGAGGCTAGGCTGGCACAAAGACATAAGGCTGACAGTAGGTTGGGCACCTTCTCCTGACATGATCGCTTGAAAAAGAGTCAAAGAAGGCATCCAACCGGTGGCAAAGGATGTCCTGGTAGAGAAGTTGATTTGCACCATCCCTTCTCGAGTTGAAAATTAGTTGTAATTGATCCACTGAGAGACCATACAAAGGGGGTGCCTCGGGAATTGTACCCATGTTTGGTTCGAGCTTGGATTATGGACGACCTATTTCCAGAGCCATGTCGCCTAGCCCTGAAGGAGGAGCCTCTTCCATAGCCGAGCAACTTCTAGTTTTCCCCAAGACCAGAGTAGGAGAAACACCTTCCTCTTGAGGGGAAATGAAATTAGAATTCTGTATAGTTGAAGATGCAATCAATTGGGAGTCTAGAGGAGACTGAGGGGGCACTACAAGGAATTCTTCTTCAATGAAAACCAAATTATTGTCTTTCATATCCCTGTTCTGAAATGTATAGGGAAAATCCCTAGAAGGCAGACCCATGAGGACTGGGCTGGTGTGAAGAGGTAGAGATGATAAGGGAGGCAGACCCAATCAAAGCCGATGAGCGACAAAGTTGTAGTAATCTAGAATACACTTCGGCTTACCCCTCTCGCGTGTCATGGAGAAAGGATGATGACCAGAATGCTAAGATGTTGGTTGTGGATCCTGATTATCTTCCTGATTCAGAGGCCCTTGTTTTCAGCCTTGTTTATACCCCATGAAGACTTAACACCCTAGAAGAATATACACTCCTCCACATGGGGGAGTGCAGAGGGGGGTTACCCCCTCTGTGGGGTCTGGGGTCAAGCAGGCCCCCAAAGGAAAAATTGCCTTGTAAATTTATATTGTAATTTCATTGTAAATTTGGACCATTCATTATAAGGTTGCAGATTTGATGATATAATTTATGTTCGGGTTTTTTCCCTAGAAGGAAACCCTCTTTTATGAGGGAAATGTATTGCGGCTATGTATGATGGAGAATATTGTATTTTGTGATAGGAGACTGTGAGAGAAAAAAGAGGAAGTTACAGCGGGTGTGTTGTAGGTTGTATCCCTTCATTTGTTGGATAATAATAAAGGAAGGACCTGGCAATTTCTTTGGTGGACGTAGCCCACATTGGGTGAAACATGTATATCTGTGTCTCTATTGTATTGTGTATCTTATGCATTGTATTTCCTCATTTGTTTTATTTTATTGCATTGCAATCCTGTTTTTCTAACACAAGAGATACTAGACAAATAAGACAGGGAGCCACGAGCAAAAAGAACCTCTCTAAGAGAGGAGGAAACCATTCAAAACAACCAAGTAAACAATGGAGAACAAAACCCATGCATTACCTCCAATAAGTGATCCATTCCAATCATGGAGAGTGCCCTTGATATTGAGATGATGGCCTCCATCCTCCTCGTACCAACACTTAAATAAATAATCTCCCTATCTAATCCACTCATTAGGTTTCCCACACAGCGCAGACACACTGATCCAGGTGGATATCAGTGGCCACCCACCTTTTTCGACTGGCTCAAAACAGTTTTCTGCCAATTTTGACAATTTACTATTTTTAGCAGGTTTTAACTTTCGGGGCCATTTTGAGGGCCTAAATGAAGGTTTTTCAAGATTGAGGTTCTGAATGATAGACAAAGGCATGATTTAGCCCCCAAAATGAATCTCCTCGACAATACCTTTCCAACGAGCTATCACACGCCTAAAATGGAGATCGTATGCAAAAGTTACGACCTCGAGAAGTTGATGTACTCACTTACCCAAACGGGGCCCACACGACTTTTGGCGCTTCATATCCTAGGGTTAGGTTTTTGGATGTCTAGGAATTTTGGCATTCCCGTTTATTATAAAAAGGCCTTCAGAGCCTCATTGTAATCATTTTCTTGTGAATGCGAGTAGCCGTCACATCTCTTCTCAGAGATAAGCTGCCACCATTCTATCGAGTCTTTCACTTTGTATTTTACATTCTCTGTACATTTATTTCATTAATAGAAATCATGTATTACTATATATCTATGTTTATGGTTGCATATCTGATATATTTCTGTTATATTATTGAATATCTGCGATATCTCTGCGCATTTCTTTATTATATCTCTGATCTCATTTCGTGCCGAAAATAATCTGGATCACACACCTCCATATTTGCACCGTTAATGCTCTACATTGGCATGAATGAAGGGAGGAGAGCGACAACTAGCCGCATTAACATCATCCGGTGCATGTGCTCTAGTTGTCACCTCATAATAATGTTATTGTTTATGTTCAATTGATAAAAATATTTGAAAGTGTTGAATTCATTTTTCATTCAAAATAATGATTTTAACAATTTAAAATTTCAATTTCAATAAATATATTATCATTAAATTCAAATAAAAAAATGTTTAACCTTGTTCATTTCACAACCCCACTATACTTCTAAATCAAAATCACAGAATGTTTCACCTTGTTCATTTCACAACCCCACCATACTTCTAATGCGATAATTAATTTCACATATTTACAATCTTCAAGAAAAGATAACATCATGTACAAAGTTTGCGTTTAAACTTTGGGATGAATGGTTTAGCATATCTTCCATTTGACCTCACTATAGTTTTATAATGGATTGACCAAGCCTCAAGATGCATTTATAGATATTCATATATTTTTGGGTTAGAGTATTGACTCCAATTTAATAAATTTGATATGACAAACATTATTATCGGATCTCATTTGAAATCTTCAAAATTATGTTTTTCAAAAATATAAAACAATAATTTAATAAACGTCTATTGTCAAAATAGAGTGACAGGATGGGAATACCCACTAGCATGGCCCTTGTTAATGATAATTTGTTACTTAAAATGTAAATAATAACAAATTTGTCCGCACAATTTAAATATTTTTTTCTTAAAATGATAAACATGAGCTAATCCAAGTCCCTTGCCATGATAATAAATGTCCATATAACACATTTTTTGTAGTTTGAATAACGAAGATGAGTTTTTCTTGAGATTTTATTGTTTGTTGGTGGTGCGTAGCTCTAATCTATGAGATCATACAAGTCTCTTACCACTGTAATAAATGGAGATAGCACATTTTCCGCAAATTGAGGAACGAAGATGATTTTTTCTTTATTTTTTTGTTTGTTGGTGGTGCACAGGTCCAATCAAAGGGATGCTTGTTGTATGTTACAAAGTATGTTACAAATTATGGTTCCAACCATACAACACCAATCATACATTGAACCTAAGTGGAAATATTCCACATAATAAAATATGTGAAGCCCCTTGTTGTAAGAGATCATTGAAGAATAGAGTGGTAGTGACATTTTATATTATGGAGTAGTCTATCCATTATAATATAGCATAGAAACAGAATCTCCATTTTGAAGATGACATCAAATATTTGTAGTTCGAAATCCTTCTTTGTTGATAAATCTAATATGCTATATAGGAGGACCCTTAATAGTGAATAACTAAGCATCTGTCACACGTGACTCTTAATAGTGAACTTGAATGGAACATAATTGGGCGATGAAGACATGTAGAGGAGAGGGAGATTGTCATTTCAAACAAAAATCAAATATTACACTTGTTTATCAATGACACCTCATCATTCTTTAGGTGACATGTTCTTCTCATTCTTCCTCGAGTAGAAGTAAACCTGATTTACCTCTTCCTTGTTAGCTTTGTTGGACATGCCTACCACACTTGGAGGGGGGGGTGAATGAGTGTGGGGATCTTTTTCCCAAAACTTCCCTCTTACACAAAACTCCTTAGTTAACATTCAACATTTACTCATTACTCATTGCTATCATTTATAATCACTTAGATGTGAATACATATCAGCAACATATATCAACAATATATCATCAACAAATCATCTCCACAAGGAACACAAAGAACACAAAGAACACAAGATGTATGTACAATTTTTCTTTTTATTATGGACTTCAATCAGAGGGCTTTTCAGCAACAACTGAATAGAGTACAACTCTACAAGAGCACCAGCTCTATATGCAAGACTCAACTTACATCCTCAGCACCAACTGAGATGAGGAAAAAATCCTCAACATATATTAATCTGTACCATAAACAAGTGCATCAACCATGCACCAACCTGTGCCAAACAACCTGTAATCAACATGTATCATAAACAAGTGCATCCAACCATGTACCAAGTATATACCAATCATTTTTCAACTACTAATCAACAATTACTGATCAATATGTACCAACATCATCAACTATACACCTCATGTATGTGCCAACTCATCAACTGCTTCTCTCAACCATGACTAATTTTGGATTAGTCATCAACCCTAACTTGAAATAATCATAACTTTGTACCTGTAATGAATAAATATCTGAAAATGATATATAATGTTCTTCAGTTTGTTTTATGCAATTCCTCCAGGTGTCACTACTTTGAACCTCTCATAAAAGGATTTATAACAAAAATGGCATACCTTGCTGAATTCTGGCTTATTCTAGAGAGCGACCTTGTAGTGCATGTCTTTCTTGGAATATTTTTTGAATCAATATGAAACTATTACAAAACATACTACAGAATGTAATATAACCAACACAATTTGTCTCATGGAATTTGGATCTTTTATGAATAAGTTATGATGTTTTTACCCGAAACACATGTTTTAGACTAGTTTCAGGACTAGCCACAAACCCTATTTTCCACGGAGTGTATCTCAAAAAATACAATGACCCACAAACTGAATTTTTTACCACAGATACTTGGATATGTTTCCTCAATGGAATATCAATATCACAGTCTAGATCATTATAGAAAAAAAGTTATTACGAAAATTGTAAGATGACCTGTAAATAACATACCTTAGAAAGCATCATGAAAATAATTTATCCTCCCTTGAATTTCGACCCTCTTTTCTTCACCTTCCCTCTGAAATTCGGCTTATATATCCTTTGGTTACCTTAGTCACCTATAGATCTTCAATATTATCAAGTGTTCCACACCAAAAATGCTCAAGAATCCCTCACAAGAAGCTCTCCATCAATACTCCAAAAAATATTCTCACAAGAAGCTCTCCATTGATCCACAAAAAGGATGATCTACAAGAGACCATTGCTATATTATTTATACTTTCATCTTCTAGGTCACTTAACCCATTTTTATATCACTTAACCCATTTCTAGGTCACTTAACCTATTTTCCTTATTTTAGGGTTAACCACTTTCCATAAATAGAAAGTTCTCCAATACTTTATCATTTAAATATTCCTTCTTGATTTTGTCACCTTACTT
>SNQJ01S0097558.1:31382-63051 GCA_010110895.2 Picea sitchensis
TACTATTGTTCATTGCTCATTGGATATAGTTGAATGGTTTAAGTATAAGTTGAAAAAGGTTTTAAATTTTACTTGATACTGATTCAACCCCCTCTCAGTATCAACATCTATGACCTCAAAGTTGGCATTTGTTTTCACTCCTTCTATGCTTACTTCCACTTTCTCCCGATGACCTATTGGATAGATATTGTATTGATTGGACAATCAGAGTTGGATGGAATATTAGACTAACTTTGGTTTCCCCATAACCTCCTAGGATTTCTTCATAAAAATATTCACATGGGACCCTAGATCCAACATGAACCCTTCCATGTCATAGCCGCCAAGATCTGTTGTCATATTAATTATCAGCCAGTGCGGTTTTGCTTGCTGACCTGACATACATCTCTTTCTGGTAGTGGAGCGGATATAGTAGCCTCCAATCCTTGTTCTTTCATGCAAGTAGCTAACATCTGAGTTAAATTCATTGCAGCTTATAGGTCATTCAACAGTCACAAAAAACAGTGCAAGAAAGAACTTACTTGGCCTTCATATTCTTCCTTACGACCTAGTTCATGTAAGAATTTTGTGTGTGTTTCACATTGCAATTCCTTTTGGTCTTGTTTTTCATAGGCCTTATACTCTACATGTCACAGTTCATTATGTATGTGAGCCTCCTTTATTGAATGTTGCATCACGCACTGGACTTCTTCGTGCACCTGAGCCTCCTCCAACGATATTTGCATCATGTGTTGCAATTCTTCATGCGCACGATCCTCTTCTCACGACCTTTCTGTTGCGCGTTGCACTTATTCACAGATCCAAGATTCTTCCAACAACCTTTGTGTAGCCCTCTGTATTTCTTCTCAGACCCGAGCCTCCTTGAGTGAACCCTGAGTCATGCGTTGCAACTCCTCGCATGATCTTTCTTCTTCTAGTGCTCTCTACGCATCATGCAAAAACTGTTTTTGTTGGGAAGTGTTATCACTCTGTAATTTCTTAGGTTGAGGAAGAAGTTGAAAGAGGTAACCACAAAACCAATTTGGAGTCTAGGATATATCCCTCCTAGACTCAGAGAGGGATCTCTCTGTAAGATTTAGCTTTGTTTTCTTGGAATTTTAGGCTAGTTATGATAGTACAGGGTTTGGTTTTTAAATTGTTTGGTTGGAACAGAAAGGGAAGGCCATTGGGAAATGGAGTCAAAGAGTCATTGGATGAACAATTTGCAGAAATATCAAGCTTAAGTGAAACAGGGAAAGGCAGACATACTATTGGATTTGGTAAATTTGGATGAAATGAAATAGGAGAAAAGAGACAGAATCAATTGAGTAACAGAGCAATTAAGAATTCTACCACTAAATATCAAAGGAAAACATTTAAACTATCCACACTGAGAAACATAGTGTATCTTTCAACAAATTCTATTCTTTAACCTTCTGTAAGATAATTCAGAAAGAAACCAATATGTAAACAAAGAAAACAAGTTACAGAAGAGGCACTTCACCACATAGATATGGCACATGAATTCTGAACAACTTGTCTTGTAGTACTGCACAAGGTCCCTTGATCTCAGTAAACTACTTTATATCGAATGATCATCTCCCTTCTTACAAATTTTCCACCACTCATACTTCAAAATGAGAAGTATTTATAAATTTATTACAAAGATCCTTTCATAAATGAGAAGGATATATCTAATCTAACTATATCTCTAATTACGAAAAATATAGGAATCTTTAAGATTGGTTCGGATTTCAGGTGCTTGATTTGATTGACTAAAAATAAACTTTAGATGCAATCACTATGAAACAAACTGCCAAGTGACTCGAAGGCTGGAGCTTGTAGATGAATTCTTCTTGGGTCTTGAAACTACCTGCTGATTTGATGGAGGTTATTGACGATCTGTATTCGACTTCTGCTTAGTTGCTGATCTTTATTGATGACTGTGGCTACTTCTATAAAACCGGACATTGGAATCTAGAACTGGTGTTTGACTGTTGATCTTCAACTGTTAGGTGTATTTATTCCTTTGACATCTGGAACGAGGTTGAAACTGTCTTCACGGATTCTCGGTCAACAAATAGTGTGACGACGATAAATGTGGGTTTTATGGTTGTAGGGATATTTGTTAGAGATGGGATCATTACATGACAGCTGATGGTCAACGATCACATGAGATAATGTAATTGGATAACAGACGGAAGCAAGGGAACATGTGTGATGTAGGGAGAGGGGGAGTGTATGCAAGAGGTGATATGGTATCGGGAGTGTGGAGGACAGGTGGCGTGTAGAGAGAGGAGGATTAGATGTGGGAGGTGAGGGATATGAACAGGTGGGAAGGTGAGCGGTAGAGTGAGTGGGGTACAGGTGTAAGCGGGTGTGTAAGTGGTATCAGGTGGTGGTTTAGGTGGATTTCAGAGGGGGGGGGTAGGAGGTAAGTAGTATTAGGAGGGGGGGTCCGAAATGATGAGGACACGCCACATTAGGTGGGATCGACATGGGAGAAAACCACTTTTCGGACCCCCCCCACTGTTAAAGGTAGAAAGGTCGGGGGGGGGGTCCGAAAAGCGTTGAAGACCGTTGATCGGGGAAGTGGTGGATGCCGCCGATGGAGACTTGTGAGGGAGTTAAGCACTACAAGACAAAATGTCTTGTCCACTTCCAAACTTAGGATAAAAATATGCGCCAAGAAGCGCCAAACTTACATTTTTCCACTTTACACTATAATTTTTATTTTCCCACGCTATAATAACCCAATTTAATCAACTAAGGGTATATTTTGAGATGTAAACCCTACTTATGTTTTCTTTCCTTTTTCCTTTTGGAAATCATTTGCAAAATGAAATATTATTTACAACATAAAATCATTGAAGGAAGAAATTTCAATCACCATCTGATCCTATGAAATATAGGACTCTAACAATGGCTCCAAATGCGGATGGCATCCTCCCTGTGGGGAAATTATATAGATGTACCGAAAGACTAGTAATGCGATGGAGAAAGCGTGGAGAAATTTTTGAGATGTACTGAAAGACTCTTTTAAAGTATTCACTCTACAAAAGTCTTCCCTCCACTTTATATGTTTTAAAGTCTTTCCTCCACTAATCTTGTGACACTTGTGTCATCTCATCATCATGATTGCGAAGTATAACCTCTCAAAGAAAAATTATATGATTCAAACACAATGAAATAAAATGATTCTCTTGTCCCTCTCTTTCGTCTCTAAACACATTTTCTCATTGGTGCGAAGAGACGGACCATCAATCGTGTTCTTTCGGGCCCCATGTCACATTTCTACACGTTATTTGTGTGGGGTCAACGTACATTAACTTTACCCTTTCTACAATGCGCAACAACTGTTGGCAACACATGCTTGGAGTTTCGATGTCACTTCCAATCGTTACATGGAATTCTTATTTTCTATTTTGTTTAAATTTATAACAATTATCTTCTATTCCCAATATAACTTTGTTCGAAGTTGGGATCAAAGATTTAGATATCTCACATGAACACATTTTTCAAAATCATTTTTTAAAATCATTGGACAGTTTTCCCATTAGAATTAATTGAAAATTGAAAGTGTATTGCAATATTGGAGTGTAATGGTTTTGAATGAGATAATTTGGACAAATTAACTCAAAATATAGATTTTTGTGGTTATACTCTTCCCTATTTATCATTTAACAATGTATATAATTTAACATAAAGATTTAAATTTAAAAGTGTATACAATTTAACATAAAGATTTAAATTTATTGTAGGGCTTAAATTTGCTGAATAGGTTTATGAAAGGTTGGTTAAGCATTTATGAAAGGTTTGTTAAGCATAATGATCCTTCTGTCCTTGAATATTAGAGGGATAGGGGGCACCCTAAAAGCCGCCTCATTTCTTTGTTTATTGAATCGAGTTCACCCGGATATAGTTTTTTTACAATTGATCCTTGTTCATGAACAAAGAGCGAGGGATTTTATGTATACTTTTCACCCTTCTTGGGTTTCTTGTGGCATAAACTGTCTTGGATCCTTAGGTGTCTTGTTAGTGACCTAGGATCCAAATATTTTTGTTTTAAAGCCATTTCTGACTTGTGGGGGTATCCTTGGAAAAGTTATTGCAATACAGAGGTTACTTTCTCTTCTTAATGTATATGGTCCATGCTCGGATAGAAGAGATTTCTGGGATCATTTGGCTGACAGTGGTATACTGTCTATTAACAATTTGATCCTAGCTGATGATCTTAATATCACTCTTTCGTCAGATGAAGTTTGGGGAGGTACTAACTATTCGGGTCCTTTGGCAGATCATTACAAGTTAATGCTTCAATAAAAAAATATTGTGGATTTATGCCCAGACAAGGTGGTTCCTATATGGAGAAACGGTCGTCAGGGGATACATGCTATTGCAAAAAGACTGGACATATGTATTGTCTTTGAAGGATTATTATCTACAAGCGGCCTATATTTCTCCTGGGTGGAGTATCCGTTCATTTCAGATCATGCTCCAATAATACTTTAGCTGGAAACTTCACCGATGTATAGATCTTATCCCTTTAAGCTCAATCCGCTCTGGGTACTTGATGTAGATGATAAGGCTATAGTTTACAAGGTATGGAAGGATCCAAAATACAATATAGAATTGGGTTGCCAACGTAGATTGGTATGGAAGTTAAAAAAACTAAAAAGACAGAAAAAAGAATGTTCAAAATAGAGAGAAGGAAATTGTTTAAAGTGTATGGTTTATCTGGAATCATAGATCAAAGATACCTTCTTAAATAGTGTGGAGGATTACTCTCAAACAGATAAATAAATCCTTCTCAGAAATTTAGAGATGGAAAGCAACAAGTTGCTTAGAATCAATGAAGAAAAATGGCGGCAGCGAAGTAGAGCGATCTAGATAAATAGTGGTGATTGTAACACTAAGTTTTTTCATCGATTTGCAAATCATAGACGCATTCACAAACACATCTGGGAAATAATTGATGAAGAAGGCAATGGGCACACAGGGCAGAATGAAATTAAGGATGTGGCCGCTCAGTGCTTCAAAAATTTCTTCAAGGCTCATGGCAGACTCTTATACAAATGAACAAGTTGAAGTTACTAATCATTTCCCCATGATGGTTTTTGATGAGGAGGCAAGTACTTTATTTGAGCCGGTGACTGCTGATGAAATTAAAGAAGGCTTAGCTCTGTTCAAAAGAGATAAGAGTCCAAGCCCAGATGGCTGGACAGTGGAATTCTTCTCAACTTATTTTGATTTGGTTAGCAAAGATCTTGTGCAGATGGTTGAGAATCAAGGAAATTAGGATCTATACTAGGTAACTTAAATTCCACCTTCTTAACATTAATTCCTAAAGAAAAAAATCCTACAAATTTCGGGGATTATAGACCTATATCATTATGCAATCTATGTTACAAATTGATTTCCAAAGTCATCACCAATCGGATAAAACCTATTATGTTTGGCAATCTATCAGAGGAACAACTAGGATTTCCAAAAGACAGACAGATTCAAGATGTTATTGGTACAACTCATGAATGTCTCCACAACATTACAAAAAAGAAAACAAAATCTCTGGTTCTCAAACTGGATTTGCGTAAAGCTTATGACTGCATAGATTGGGACCTTCTCCGTATGATTTTAATTCAAGTAGGATTTTGCATACAAATGACAAAGTGGATTGTGAGTTGTGTAATTTCTCCTACTTATGCTGTATTAATCAATGGGGAAACTACAAAATTCTTCCGGAGCGGTCGTGGATTGCGTCAGGGATGCCCACTGTCCCCTTTAATATTCATCCTGGTAATGGAAGGACTTAGCCTCTTATTAAAAAAGAGTAAAGAGGAGAAAAAGCTAATTGGAATAAAAGTTTCTATATTGATAAACATTCTGCATTTATTCTTTGTGGATGATGTTTTAATCCTGACTAAGGTCGATCTTCAAGAGTGGAGGGAGATAGACAATCTCATTGTTCTTTTTTGTAAAGATTCTGGTCTTCAAGTAAATACTACAAAAACTACAATGCATTTCGATGGTCTATCAGAGTCAGAGCTCACTCCTTTTAGATCATTTCTTCCATTCAATTATTGATCATCTTTGAACACAGGTTTCAAGTATTTGGGTTATCATTTGAAGACTAGTTCTTAGAGGGTGACGGATTGGAGCTGGTTAATAATTAAAATGGAAAAGAAGATTGGTCACTGGTGCACTAAGTGGTTATCCTTGGGTGGCCATTATATTCTTCTTAAATCGGTTCTGGAGAGTCAACCAATTTACTGGATGTCTCTGGAGCTTATCCCACGAACAATCATTAAGCAGATCTGTAAATTAATGTTTAATTTCTTATGGAAAGGACACAGTGATTCCAATCACTACCATCTTTGTAGATGGGATGTATTATCTCGTCCGAAGTCTTGTGGAGGATGGGATTTTAGTAACTTGTTACACTTCAATACAACGTTGAATTCAAACACTCTCTGGCGTGTTCTGACCAGAGATGGTATTTGGAATAAGATCATTAAAGAAAAATATCTAAAGCATACAACTGTTATTAATTGGATTAGATCGGCTTCATTCAAACAGAATTCAACGTCCAGGATTTGGAATAATTTGTTAAAATATGTTCACATCATAATGCAGTGGCTTAGTTGGCTGTCGGGATCGGGTCATTGTATTTCTTTAGGCAGCGATCATATCCCAGGTTTGGGTGAAATATCTCTGCTATCTCGGGATCTTATTGATTATCTTTGCAAGGAAAAGATTTCAGTTTTAGCTCAAGCAAAGACAGTTTAGGACTCAACTGATTATACTGGAAACTGGATTGGAAGCACAGATTTGGGTTTGAGTGGTAATCTAAAAGCAGAATGGGAGCTATTTCGCAAAGAACTTATAGGAGATGGAGTATCTATCAGAGACACTCCAAATCAGTTAATGTGGACATGAGGTAACTCATCAGGCATATTATTAGTTAAAAATGATTATATGGCTCTTTTTTCTACTTTTAATATTCAGTATATGGATCATTGGAGGCATAAAATATGGAAGTGGGATATTCAATTAAAGATCAAACTTTTTATATGGATGGATTTGGAACAATTTTTTTTTTACTTGGGACAGAAGAAAGGCTAGGAAGGCCCTAGTCTTTGTTTCTTATGCAAGAGCAATACTGAGGATATCAATCATCGTTTTATAGACTGTGTGTTCACCAAAAAGATTTGGGAAAGAATTAAGTATACACAAAAAATTAAGGGGAATTGGGAAGGTAAGAATCTTTCTGATTGTTTCAATCATTGGGTTAAAGATAAATCTATTTTTCCCTCTCTTGCAACTATTATATGTTGGTTTATATGGACTGAGAGGAATAGAGCTACATTTGAGAATTTGATCCCCTCAGTACATTAAGTGATAATTAAGGTACTGGGTCTTTATAAGCTTCATCCGTCGACTCAAGTTCATGTCCCTATTAAAGAATGTATGATCCTGTATTCAGATGGTTTTTCCATTTCATTTTTTGATGGGGCAACACAAAGTGATAAAAAATCATGTGGGGAAGGAGGAATTATAAAAACAATGGACTCTCTTGTGTATAGATGGCATCTTAATAGTGGAGAAGGTACCAACACGAAGGAAAAACTCTTGGGTATTTGGGTGACACTTACCTTAGGTAGCCATCTATCCCTCCCAAAATTACAATATTTTGGAGACTACACGGTGATTATAGATTGACTCAATGACAGAGGACATCTAAAGGCTTGTGCTATTGAAGGCTGGAAGATACGTACAAAAGCTCTAATCAATAATTTTCAGGCTATTAGCTTCCACCATATTTTTAGAGATTTCAACAAAGAGGCAGACCAACTATCAAAAGCAGCCCTTCTGGTGCCTGAAGGAAAGATATCTTATTATCGGTGGGAACCTAGAAGAGCAGGTCCCATGAACCATTTGGCAATGTTCTGATCACTTTTCATTTTTTTTTGTTGAGCAAGATAGTTTTTTTTTTTTCAATTTTTCCGATATCTAGTTTAGACTTGTCATTAACCTTCTGAAGGATATGTCTATCCTTTTTGTATGGTGTTGCCTTCGATGTATCTAAGAAAGATCTATATGTAAGCTATCTATGTTTTGACATTGAAAAAACTTATATCAATCATGCAATTTCAAACCATGAATGATATTATGTAAAAAAATTATAGCTGAATATAATTTTATACTAATTTTCATTTTTGAAAAAGCAAGTTAACTATTAATAAATTAAATATTAGAAAGTTACACTTCACATAAGTTATTTAAATGTTATTTTGATTTTTCATTGTAACTCTTCATTTAGTTGAAGTAAATGAATTATATTATATATATATATATATATTTTGAAATCTATTTTAATCTTTAAATTTCTTCTTCATATAATTCATCTTTAATTGAAAATAAAAAACAAAAAAATATAATATGTTGTTATAATTTTATATTTGTTATGTAATGTATAAAATGAAAAATTATAAGTTATGTTTAAGTTATCTAGAAAAAAAAAAAGCATTCAATTGATTAATTTTTAATTAACAATTTTGTTGTTTTTAATATCAAATGTTAGATTATAATAACAAAAAATAATTTATTTTAATTTAATTTGATTGGTAAAGTTTACTAAAATATACATATCTTATTTCACTCTAGATTTGAATTTGAAACCTCTTATGAAGAAAGACATATTTTTTTATCATTAAACCCACTCAAAGTGTGATATATAACATATATTATAACATATTCATTTGTTTTCCTTTAAAAATTATATATATATATATATATATATATATATATATATATATATATATGCTATATATATAATTGAAGAAAATGAAACTCAATCTTAGATATTTTAAGAAAGCTTCATAGTTTAGATATTTTAAACTTCATAGTTGTTGAATTATATATTAATAATAATAATAATCTATTTTTAAGGTCATGACTAAGCCACACCAAATTGGTGTATGAAACCCCTTTGTTTGTGGGATAAGGGACCTCCTCCTCTCAACGATTTGACTAATAAAGTCTACGAAGGTATACATATCCTACCCCCTCTGAATTTAAACTAATNAAGAAAATGAAACTCAATCTTAGATATTTTAAACTTCATAGTTGTTGAATTATATATTAATAATAATAATAATCTATTTTTTAAGGTCATGACTAAGCCACACCAAATTGGTGTATGAAACCCCTTTGTTTGTGGGATAAGGGACCTCCTCCTCTCAACGATTTGACTAATAAAGTCTACGAAGGTATACATATCCTACCCCCTCTGAATTTAAACTAATGATCTATTAAGAGAAAACACATATTACATCAACAATCTATACATAACATTACAATCAATATTATATACATGCAAGATTCTATGTTTAACAATTCTATATTTTCCCATAACATTACAATCAATATTATGTACATGCAATATTCTATACTTAACAATTCTATACTTGTGTATCTATGGGAAAAAATTCTATGTTTGTGCATATCTTAAGCAGAAATAAAATTACTTCTCAACCAAACCATATCTCATGCAAATAAATCTCTTAGTCATTCAAAAATTGAATGATTGCTCTAAATCTATATTATACATTTTCTAAATTTAGAATTTTGGATTAAATATTTATTAGAAATAGAGTAACTTTTTATTTTTATTATTTTATTTTATTTTATTTTATTTATGTTCTTTGATTTTATTTTATGTTTATAGTAGACTTTTAAGTTATATATTTAATTGCAATCATATAAAAAGCCATAATATTAAAAATAAATAAAAAATAAAAATTCAACCATAACATAGAACAAATAAATTAACATTAATTTATTTAATTTTTTGATATAAATATTTAAATAAATTAGAAGTTTAAATAATTTTTTGATATAAATATTTAAATAAATTAGAAGTTTAAATTTCCTAGCATATAAGATATTCACCATTAAAATCATCTTAATTAAATTATAAATTAAAAATAAATTTAATTATATTTTTTTTCTCATAATAGTTAATATCTATAAAAATAAACTTATTTTTTTATAGATCTTTTTATAATAATAATAGTTATCGATGAAAAGGCGGCATTATCAACCACAAATCCAATTAAGAGTTTGGAAGAATGTTTGATTACTAATTGTTTTAATATCAAATCACCAAATGACTATTTTATAATATCAAATCACCAAAATTAAATTGGACCACATAATTTTTTTTTTTTTAAATAAAAAAAAGGTGCTTTCTTCTATTCCCTACTACCGCTCTGGTGCAGAGCCGAGTTGAAATGAAGAATGACATAGTCAGAATGCACTAAAAACTGGAGAGCCGACGGGACGTCTGGCCTCATTAAATCTGTTGTGTGAGTGATCATCATGGTGAGACTGCTCGCGCGAGGGGCAAGTGTTGTTGCAGGAGGGTAGTAGCTGAAGGGCGCTCCCATCCTTAATGCTGAGGGGATGGGAGATGACCGACCTCATTTAAGGCACGATCAGGCTCTGCGTCATGTGGCTCCAGTGGCCTGCATATTACCCCATCTAGGGAATTGGACCACATAATTACTTCACTTGTAAGATTAAATTTAGTTTCTAAACTACTTTTAATGTACAATGTTTATGTCTATGTTTTTAAATGTAATTATTGAAATAAATTTTAGTATGTATATACTTCTCCATACACTTAGTTTATGAATACTATAATGTACATTTTTTTCATAAATACAAAATTATATTTCACTTCTAAGATTAAATTTTGTTTTTAAACTACTTTTAATGTACAATTATGATATATATACTTTTCCATACACTTAGTTTATGGATATTCAAAATGCACATTCTTTTCATAAATACAAAATTAATAATATATATAAATGATAAGGAAATTGAATAGAGAACTACAACCACTATTTTAAATTATGCAAATAAATACTTTAGAAATTACAAATTATGATATATAATTAAAATCAATATTTAACAATGTTTATATTCACAATCATTTATTATGTAATAATATCGACATGTTTATATATCTTTTTTAGAATTAATTTGTTTTATTCATCACACATTTTATAGGTAAAACCTCAAATATAGAGATTTATAATTATTTAGGGAATCGATACACCCCATAAAAGGATTGTGGTTTTTTGGGAGGCACCACCCAACATCTCGCTTTCTCCCATAGTGGGTAAAGCCTCTAACATAAAGAGTCCTAATTATTTAGGGATTCGATACACCCCATAAAAGGCTTGTGGCCTTTTGGGATGCACCACCTAACATCTCGCTTTCTCCCACACTACGGAAACAAAAACCATTCCTCCAAATCCAATTCCCAATCCCATTGCCAAAGCCATCGATGACATCTTTTCATCCACACTACTAAGTCATCCCACTCTAAGCTTACCACTCTTACTACTACCATTGTCTTCTCTCTTTAGTCTTTTATTTTCATTGCATGTATGTAAAGGACACCCATGCAAGCACCTATTCCTTTGAAATGAAGTTAGATTGAAAGTGGAAAACTGTGTGCCTGTTGGGATTAGCCCACAAATGTTGTTAGATGAAACATCAAAAACACCCGTCCTAGATAACGTAGAGATCTCTTGAGGAATCTCTTCACTCAATTTATTTTGAGCCAAATCTAACTGCTCCAAAGCAGATATGTTACTAATAGATAGGATTAACCCTTCTAATAGATTCCCGGATAAATTCAATAAGTGCAAGCTTCTAATATTTCTTATTCTTGTGGGTATTTATCCATTAAGATCATTGTTATACAAATAAAATATAGTATATATAGACCACTGATATATGTACTCACTTCTTTTCATGTCAAATGCCATTTCCTCAAAAGATATTGTTTCATCCAAAAAATATGCATTGACAAAAATTCCAGCTTAGATGATATTAATCCCTCAATAGGAGAAGATTCATTGATTGCAAATCTAGATAGTCACTCAAGATTGGATGGTATTTTTCCACTGAATTTATTGTTGGATAAATCCAACATATACAACTTGGTGAGATTTGTGATGCATTGAGAAATAACACCATGAAGATCATTATAAGCGACATCTAAAACTCTCGAGTCATGACAAAATTTAAAGTAACAAGGAAGCTCACCTGTCAATCCATTTTTTCTTAAACAACAAGCCTGAGCTTGGTACTGTTGGCCAATGATGTAGGAAAAGTCACAAAGAAGTTATTGGAGCGGCCCATCGATGATATGAATTCAACTTCCTCCAACATGCATTCATAACAAAATCAAAATCAAAATCAAGTTGAAGCAAAGTTAATCAACCGACCATGTGGTGATATAGATATTGTTGATCATCATCTAAACCATCTTCCCAATGATGATGATGAGTATGGGAACATGAATTCAACTTGAGTAATCAATAATTGCTACAACAATAGAAGTCTCAGAGATCAAAAAACACACAAGCATGAGAAAAACATCAATATGATCCATTTCTCTGTCATCAGATACAAATTCCTCAAACATTTCTTGGATATGTGGATATATACAATTACAACAATTTTGTGATAAATCCCTGCATAGAATTCCAACGATCTGGAAATTAAAAGACAATTAGAAATCGTTGTATGAAGTGGGACACATAGATGAAGAAAGCATTGGTAAATCCTTCAATATCCACCAAACATGTGTAGAATTCATGAAAAGTCAATATGAAAAGATTGAAATATTGAGGGAAAGGGAAATTGGGATAGAGATACGAATAAAGTGTGGAGAAATTCTTGGTTACGTGAGCGTTGGGAAATCCTTCAATATCACCAAACCTGTGTAGAATTCATGGGAAGTCAATAGGAAAAGATTGAAAGACTGAGGGAAAGAGAAATCAGGGTAGATATATGAATAAATGGTGGATAAATTATCGGTTGCATGGTATAAATTTAATAAAAGGAGGAATGTAAAAAATAAGAAGATATGTACAGTATAGAGACAAAGAAAACATGGGAAATTCTTCAATATAAATTGATTCTTCCATCTGTAGTGGATCCTATTATGGAAGATATCAAAGTTGATAGTTTGGTTGTCATTGATGTCAACCCTTGAAGAAGCCCTGACGGTGTGGTTTTGGTACCCGAAGTTGAATGAGGGATATGGACATGACAGACATAGTAAATTCATGCAAGACACTCATAAATGGATAGTACTTGCCGTGCCATTTCTGGTGATATGTGGAACGCCACGTAGTTCCTCACGGTTAGGGAGATATGACTTTGTGAAGTTGTAAGCCCCAAAGATATGGTCAAGAAGCCCCTAGTTGTTTACAAGTCCTTAATGAAAGGGTAAAGTTGTTGTAACAAGAAAACCCTAGAAGCCATAAATTAAGGAGAGGAGTTACCTAGCACAAGTATAAATACACCTCAAGTAGTCATTCACAAGTACACTCTCACACTTCTTCATTGCTTATCTTTCTTGTGATCTAGTGATCTTTTTGCTAAGGTTGTATCATCATTTTCCGAAGTAGCAAAGGAAGGTTGAAGGTGAAAGTTTCAGATTTGTAGCAAACCCTAGTTTCTGAGGTATATGCGGGTTGCAGGTAAGAAATGAAGCGTATGTACGTGGGCTACAATGGAGAAAATCACGTATATACACGTGAAATAGAAGAGAAAGTCGTGTATCTGTAAAAAGGCTCATGAATGATTGAGTAAATGTTGGTACCAGGTCCCTGAAGTCTGAAGGAAGTCTATAGGTCAACATCTTAGAGTTTCAGGTCAACTACAAAGGTATTGGCGTGGTTGTATACTTGTTTTGATGGTTACTTCTTGTCGTGATATGGTGTATTCTTGAGGCATACTTGGTATGGCTGGTTTGGTATTTAGATATGGTATATCTTGGTTGCTTAGCTGAGTGAGGAGCACTCTTATATCTGATTCAACATATGGCATGGTTCTTATAGTTCATATCTTTGAGTTGATTGTACATGGTTGAGGCATATTCATGTTGTTTGGTAGCATATGCATGAGAGACATGCATTGGTTCTTTGAGATACTACATTGATGATATGGTACATATCTGCATGTGATTGATAGTATGGTATATGGTACAAGTTACACATAGTTGATGATCTAGTTCATGATTCAATATTCCTTATTGATGTATGATTGATGCATGAGATAATATGCATGTTTGTATACAGTTGATGCATGGTATGGTACAAGTATTAGTTGATTGATGAGAAAATACAGGTTGATGAGACAATGACGGTGACAAAGACATAGTGACAGTGACAGAGATAGAGTGATAGTGAAAAATTGAGTGGCAGAGTTTGTGATAACGACAGTCGGTCTACATTTTTATTTTAGGGTGGTCAGACGGGGTAAGGATAAGTGGTTGTAGCCACCTTCCGGTTGGATCTGAAGAACTCAGGGGGATGTAGCCTCCTTCTGGTTGGAGCCAGAGAATTCAGAGAGTTGTAGCTTCCTTTAGGTTGCATCCTGAAAATAGGGGGTTGGAGATTCCTTCCAGTTGTAGCTAGAGAATCAAGAAGTTGGTGCTTCCAATGAATGTATTCTTTTTATATATAAGAAAAGCATTCCGTGGTTTTCTCCCATTTGGGTTTCCATGTAAATCCTGGTGTGTTGTGTATCTATTCTGATGTTGTTTATGATTATACTGCTGATGATATATTGAATGCTAATGATAAGCTGCTGAATATTGTTGAAGAATATATTGTGGTTAAAAGTACTAAAATTGCTCATTACTGATTCACCCCCCTTCTCAGTAATCCAACAATTGGTATCAGAGTGGGTCCTTCAAGAAGTAGTCTAATCACTGGAAGGAGATCATGGATTACACTAAGATTGGGGTACCATAGTTTGATGGTGAGAACTATGCCTTCTGGAGCTAAAGAATGAAGACATATATACAAGCACAAGGATTCGATGTTTGAATATTAGTAGTAGATAGATACAAAGCACCAACCACTCCCTCAACATACAAAGATGGAAATAAACTTGAAGAAAATGATTCAAGGGCTAGAAACGCTATTGAGAATGGTTTGAATCTATCAATACGTACCAAGATTATGCATTGTGATTCCGAAAAATAAATGTGGGACAAACTAAAGACTATCTACGAAGGAGATAAGAAAGTTAAAGAAGCTAAACTTCATATTTTTAGAGCCAAGTTAGAACAATTGAAGATAAATGAAGATGAAAACATAGCAACCTACTTTCTACAAGTCAATGAAATAGTAAACAATATCAAAGGTTTGGGAGACGAGATAAAGAAACATGTCGTTGTTAAAAAGGCATTGAGATATCTACCAATGAGATTTGATTCAAAAATTTCATCTTTAGAAAAAAGAGCGGACCTGGATACAATGACCATGGATGAGTTGCATAGGATACTCATAGCTTATGAGATGAGGACAGAGAAAGAAAATATAGTCATGAATAAATCCACATTCAAGGCATCCAAGAAGACGACGAAGAAATATAAACAAAATTTAAAGTCAGACTGTAGCTATAGCGACGATTCAGAGGAATATTAAGAGGTGGCCAACTTCGTCAGAAGGATGAAAAGAGGAACTGAAAAATACAAAGGTATTATTCCATTGAAATGTTTTAATTGTGATGGTGTTGGTCATTTTGCTAATAAATGTGCCTATAAGAAAAAGAAAGGTAATGAAGAAGATAACTCTAAAAATAAAAAGCAAATCCAAAAGGGTAGAAGAAACAAAAATAATTTTTTAAAGAAAAGTCTCTGCACCAAGGAAGATAGTTCCTCATCAGACGATGATGAAGTTAGTGACAATGATACAGAAAGTGTACTATTCATGGAAATAGAAGATTCCGATGAATAAGGCTCCGAAGAAGAATGTGAATATGCAGAAGTCGATTGCATGGAAGAATTGATGTGTGCCATAGAATCTCTAAAGAAGGAAAATAAGAAAAAAAGTCAGTCCAAACAAAACTAAAGAAGAAATAAGAATTTCATAACTCGAAAGAATTCGAGCAAATGATCACGAAGCTAAAAATCCAGGTAGAAGAAGACAATAAGATTGAAGAAGAACTTAGAGGGAATTTAGATGAAAAGGATAGGATCATTGAAGGGTTAGAAATAGAGATAGTCACTCTAAGAAAAGATCTTCAGAAGAAGGACGTGCAACAAAACAACACCATGATATTGGATACTATCATTAACAATCAAAGACCTTACTATTACATATATGGATTAGGATACAATCAGAAGAAAACAGAGAAAGGTTCAAGCTCCAAAGCGACAGAACAAGAAGCAGAACCAAGAAGCTATGCAAAAGCCACCAGAGGTCCCTCTAAGAAAGAAGAAGAAAGGAAGACTCAAGAGGAGTATTACAGAGACATTGTTACACATCAACATTACTCACTTCAATGATGACCTATTGTCGTCATTACCAGTGTCGCAAGTGTCGCATTTTGGCCGCAAGTGTTGCAAACATCATACTGTCATCTTGCCTATGTCGTGTCTCTAACGACATCGCAGGGACACTTAAGACACCTTCAAAGATTGGTTTAAGAAGGAGAAATCATATGACAATGAGTACAAATATTTTACCATGAAAAAGACCACCTAAAAATGATTTTTGAAGGGAAACGCTCCCCTACCCACTGTCAGGGAGTGTCAACGCTCCTTACCCTTCTTTGAGGGAGCATTGCAACACTCTGTGCACCATTCTGGGGGAGAGTTGTTTTTTTTGAGGAAATCTTGGGCAGTGCTCCCCTACCCACTGTCAGGGAGTACTATCACTCTGTACCCTTCTTTGGGGGAGCGTTCCAATGCTCTGTGCACCCTTTTGGGGGAGCGCTGGCCTGTTTGAGGAAATCTTGGGTTGTTGAAGAAAATCAGGGAAAAATCCCCCTCATCTTGGAAATTAGTTGGATTTGAATCTGAGGTCAAGGATGGATCTTAGGGAGGATCCACAACTGAAGGAGAAATATCCTCAACCTATCCCAAGAATCTCTAAGGTGGTTGGGTCTCTCCAAGGCTATATAAGGAGGCCTTCTCATGGCAAAGGGTACATATGGAGAAATTGAGAAATACCTAACTTATGATCTCATAAGGAAGGGGAGACATTGAAGGCATCAAACTTATGATCCCATAAGGAAGATAATCAGTGAAGCATATTCTGTTTGTGGATCATTTGAGCAAAGGGTTTGGACAAAGAGAGTTTGGTGAGGCTGCTGCATCTGCATCTACAGTTGTAAGAACTTTACTTTGTTTTCATTAATATATATGTGCTTGCCCTGTTTCCTTCAAGATTATGTTTATCTACATGAACTTGTCTTTAATGGATAGATCTAGTTTCAAGATAATCATAGTAGAATAGGAAGCATGTTTTGTCTTTGATTAGATTGGAGGATTTGTTGAGGAGCTTGGAGATTGGAGCTCAACTCGGATTGGACGAGGACAAACATTGTAAAAATGTACATCTTATTCCTCTTCTCTACAGATTATCCTAGCTAGGTTTAAAAGGATGTCAGTGACCAAAGTTAGAACCTTTCTGTTTTGATCTTAGAGTTTAGGGTTCAAGAGGAAATCCACTTGTCCGCAGGGGGATTTTCCTATAACAGAAATTGGCGACTCATTAAAAAATGAAACAATCACCTCTCCCATCGCGTCGAGTCTTTCGTTAGGTCTCGTATTTGAACCTTCATTTTATCCACCCTTATCCTTTTTCTCCATCTAATAGAGAAATTGGTGACAACCTCAAAGTTGGTGAATGAATTGAAGCTTGGGGGGCACATGTCTCCAGCCTTTGATTATCATCTCGAGTTATGCCACTAACTTTTCAAGATGGGGGTAGAGTACCAACCACCCATGGGTATCCCTACCTTTGGAAATTACGTTGGAATTTTACAAGCATAGTTTAATTTTGTTTCAAGCTTGTATAAAAATGAAACCAATACCGAGCTTAGTATTTGTTCTTTCTCGTGCTCGCAAATACATGAGAATGTAACCAAGTAGAATTTTATCACTTTTTCAGACTCGTAAAGGTTATACGAAAAAGGAACCCCCTGGAGTCTCCTTTAATATCTTTTCAGACTCTCTAAACATGAAAAGATTACCGAGTGATCTTGCTTTCTTTCCCACTCGTTAAAATGTTTGAAAGGGCATCTTTCGAGTGATAATTTATATTTTTTTCGGCCTTGTGAGAGTAACATTACGAAAAAGGACAACACTGGAGTCATCTTTAAGTTCTTTTCAGACTCTCTAAACATGAAAAATCAACGAGTTTACCTTCTCTGGACTCGTTAAACAATTATAAATTGAAGGGACCATATGGGACTCAACCCTTACTTCTTTCAGTTCGTTAAACAAAGGAAGAGGGACTTACCAAAGGTGAGTTATATCGAGCATGTGTTACCCTCCTCGATCTCGTTAAATTAAAAAGAGGTATTCGTCTATTTGAATGGGGGAAAAATTTGAAGGAAGCAAGCCAAGCAGTTTTTTGAAAACATCACAAGTCACTCTTAAGGTCGCCCTTGAACATGACACTTTGTCTTTGCACGCATTTTTCCATTGAACCTCTACACCAAACCAATCCTCTAATTTTTCCTACTCCTTTGGGTCACCTGACGAAAGTCACAGTATCCATTGCATTATCGTATTTTGGTCCATGTCTTGTTTCTGTTGATGTGCCTCAATTTTCAAGGGAAGTATCTTCCTTGACATTCAACCATCACAAATTTCCTGTTTCAATACCCGTGTCAGTCCATGTTCATTTGATCCACCACTTACGTCTCTGTGTCCTTTTCATTTCATTGATGGGGGATACATCAAGGCCCTCCTTCGACGAGTCTGTTCCTATCGACTTCAACACATTATCTAGGAACTAGACTTAGAAACTAGTTAGTACCTTGGGACCTGCATGCCTCAATGGAAGGCCTCCTCACTTCCGATAGTAGGTTTACATTATTGACCTCTTATTGGTTGATTCCATGAATGTTCGACTTCAACTCATTTATTCGCATTCTCTAGAATGTACTAGGGTACCTTGGGAATCATTGACATCAATGGTGATTTCCCTCGCGCTTGTTAACAGTTTACCTCATTGACTGGTAATCAAGTGGTTTCTACCATGTTCGACATCAGGACATCTATTCACATGGTTAGATTTTTACTACATCAATATCAGTAAGAAGACCATGGGTTGAGTGATCACTCTGATATATACTTTTCCTAGGTTGCGACAGAGTTTCTCTTGAACATTGACACATATACTGTCACATAGATCCACTTTGTATTGGTCCGTGGCTATGTATGGTCATATCATAGATCCACTATGTATTTTTTTGTGGCTATGATTAGTTCATGTCATGGAAGTATAGATCCACATTGTATCTTTAGTGGCTATACCTTTTTGTTAATATAATTATGGATCTGTAGTGTATCTTATGGTGGTCATAACTTGCAAGTCTTTATCACCCAAGCATAGGTATGCATGTCTTGGGTTTGAAACATGTCATAATATTTGTTTGATGGTTTTATGTAGCTTCTACCAGGTTCTTTGAGTCCATACCCTTGCTCGAAAAAGTCTACAAAGTACTTCAGTCATCAAATTCCGTCTTCTAACTTTGCACTTTGGGGGGTAATTTGTTACACATCAAAATTACTCACTCCAATGATGAAATATTGTCATCATTACCAGTGTTGCAAGTGTCGCATTTTGGCCACAAGTGTCGCAAACATCATACTGTCATATTTCCTATGTCGTGTCTCTAACGACATCACAGGGACACTTAAGACACCTTCAAAGACTGGTTTAAGAAGGAGAAATCACATGACAATGAGTACAAATATTTTACCATGAAAAATACCACTTAAAAATCATTTTTTAAGGGAAACACTCCCCTACCCACTGTCAGGGAGTTCCAACGCTCCTTACCCTTCTGTGAGGGAGCATTGCAACACTCTGTGCACCATTCTGGGGGAGCGTTGTTTTTTTTTTAGGAAATCTTGGGTAGCGCTCCCCTACCCACTGTCAGGGAGTGCTAGCACTCTGTACCCTTCTTTGTGGGAGTGTTCCAATGCTCTGTGCACCCTTTTGGGGGAGCACTAGCCTGTTTGAGGAAATCTTGGGTTGTTGAGGAAAATTAGGGAAAAATCCCCCTCATCTTGGAAATCAGTTGGATTCAAATCTGAGGTCAAGGCTGGATATTAGGGAGGATCCACAATTGAAGGAGAAATATCCTCAACCTATCCCAAGAATATCTAAGGTGGTTGGGTCTCTCCAAGATTATATAAAGAGGCCTTCTCATGGCAAAGGGTACATATGGAGAAATTGAGAGATACCTAAATTATGATCTCATAAGGAAGGGGAGACATTGAAGGCATCAAACTTATGATCCCATAAGGAAGATAATCAGTGAAGCATATTTTGTTTGTGGATCATTTGAGCAAAGGGTTTGGAAAAAGAGAGCTTGGTGAGGCTATTTCATCTGCATCTACAGTTGTAAGCACTTTACTTTGTTTTCATTAATATATATGTGCTTGGCCTGTTTCCTTCAAGATTATGTTTATCTACATGAACTTGTTTTTAATGGATAGATCTAGTTTCAATCTAATCATAGTAGAATAGGAAGCATGTTTTGTCTTTGATTGGATTGCAGCACTTGTTGAGGAGCTTGGATATTGGAGCTCAACTCGGATTGGACGAGGACAAACATCATAAAAGGTACATCTTCTTCCTCTTCTCTATAGATTATCCTAGCTAGGTTTAAAAGGATGTTAGTGACCAAAGTTAACACCTTTCTGTCTTGATCTTAGAGTTTAGGGTTCAAGAGGAAATCCACTTGTCCACAGGGGGATTTTCCTGTAACAGACACTGCACCACCTAGAAGATTCAAAAGTCAATATCAACAAGAACCAACTAAAGAAAGACCTCAAGAAGAAGAAGGATTTAGAAGAGAAACACCATTCAAAATATCTTCCACTCCCAGGTATCAAACTATTTTTCTTGGTTCATGTTATTCATGTTATAATTTTGGGAATAAAGTTGTGAATTGTAGAGCCAATACCAAGAACAAAAGCAACGATGAGGGCTATACAAGAAATAGTTATCCAAGAAGATCTCACGAAGCAAAAAATAGAAGCTACAAYAGATTTGGATCATTGAGTGATGTGGTAGAATGCTACAAGTGAAACAACTTTGGACATATGGCTAAAGATTACAGACTTATTGTTCCTCCAAGGGAAACAAAGTAGAATATCAACAGTCATAAGAAAGAACCACAAAGGATATGGATAGAAAGAAGGATCAATTCAACACTGAAGAATGCAATCTTGATCTACAAGCTCAACATAAGAAACATGGATGATATGTTGACAGTGGATGCTCAAAGCATATGATAAGTGATAAAGACATATTGGTGACATTGAAGAAGGAAATAGATGGATTTGTTTCATTTGGGAATGAAAAATCAGCCAAAATTATTGGAAAGGGAACAAACAAGCTCAGAAGTAAGCATCCATGGCAAAAAATGTTTTACTGGTCGAAGGCATGAAACACAATCTGCTAAGTGTAAGTCAAATGTGTGATCAAGGAAATATAATTGTGTTTGACTCAAATAAGTGCAAGATAAGGAAAGCATAATCAGGCAAGTTGGTGGATATAGCTGTAAGAACTATAAGAAACATATATGTTCTAAATGAAATAGGAAAGGAAAGATGTTGCTTAGGAAAGGACGATGAAAGTTGGCTCTGGAACAGAAGAATGGGTCACATAAATTTTGATAATCTTGTCAAAGTCATCAGAAATGAAGTAGTAAGAGAAATTCATGAGATCTCGAAGCCAACAAACATCCTATGCAAGCACTGTCTATAGGGAAAACATGCCAAGACAAAGTTCAAGTCAAAGGAGTATTCCACAACAAAACCACTAGAGATTGTACATACTAATCTAGTTGGACCAACAAGAATGAAGGGTTTGAAAGGTGAACAATACTTCATGCTGCTGGTTGATAATTACACAAGAATGACTATAGTTTTCTTTCTAAATAAGAAGTTAGAGGAATTCTAAAACTTCAAGACATACAAAGAGATGGTTGAAACTGGGACAAAGTTGAAAATCAAGTGTTTGAGATCAGACATGTTGGCCCTCGACCAAGTTTTGAGAGAACATTGGTCGTGTTTGAATATTTTTGGGACTTCGACAGGATGGTTGAAGATGGAGTGCCCAGGCGAAGCGGAGATCGTGGGAACTCACTTGTTTTGTGGGATTTTTGGGCTCTTAGGGTTTATGTAACGGGTATGGGATTTTGGTCCATGGGTTTACCCATGTTTAGGCCTTGTTGTAATGTATAAATAGGGAGCTAGGTGATGTAAGAAGTACTAGAATCAACTTAGTGCAAGAGGTCATTGTCTTAGTGCACGACTAGAGTATGTCAAGACTTGCAGAGCTAAGTGCAAGTGATTGTAAGAGGCTTTGTGCATAGACTGTGTAAGGCTTTGTGACCTGACATAATTCGGGGAAGGAGGATCTGGTGAGGCGCGTGCAGATTTCCTGTCCTTTGTGGAGTTGGCTCTGTGGCTTTGTGTATAGGAGCAGAGGAATGTAAGAAGCTTGAAGACTAATAAAGAAGAGAAGAAGTTGGTGGACGTAGCCCCACACTGGAGTGAACCACGTATATCCTGTGTTGATGTGCTTTATGCAATCTTGTTTATGTTGTTTATGTATTTTGCTTAGGGAACTGATCTTGAAGTATGATAGATAGATCTATGGATGCTTAGTGCTTATGTATGATGAATTCTAGGTATGAGTTGATGTTATGTGATAAATGATTGGATGTGCTTAATCTTGATTATTACTGCGTTGATATGTAATAAGGGTTTAACCTGCGCTGTGACTAAGGTTTAAGAACTAATGCATGTTATTGGCTAAGTGCTCTGTCAAGTATTGTAATCACAGATCTATGTCCCAGCTAGGTTGTAGACACCTGAGTCCTACAACCCCCCTTACCTCTACCTCAGGTAAGAATTCATATGCTTTGCAGGTGTTGCCGAAAGGGATGGTATTTAGGGTTTTTTTGGTGCATTGTTGAAGCATTGAACCCTGGGTCTGCCCTTGTGCCAACAAATGGTTCTGTTGCTGGGACCTGAAACTATGATTGCTGGGAACTAAAGAAAAGAGCAAGATATGTGCATAGATATGTTGCTGTAGTGCACAATATTCTACTTGACTTGTGAAGCTCTGTGCTAAGAAGGAAAGCCGATCTAAAGAAAAGAGGTAAGATCTTAAAGATTTGTGCTCTGGTAAAGGTAAGATAAGTGGAAATTTTTTCTTCAAAAGTATGAATCTAGGTATGTTTAATAGATTTTGTCCTAGTTTGAAAACTAGGGCACATCTAGGAGAAAGATTTGATCTGAATATATCTGATAGAGATAGTGAAAGATATGTTATTCCTATGCATAGAAATAATTTTTGGACTAACAAGCGGATGCAGGAATCTAGAAAGAATTTTTGTAGATTGCAGGTCCATCACTATGATCCTAGTGCGCAGTACAAGAAAGGTTGGGTATCATTTAAAAGAAAGAGAGGATTGACACTGTGTTATAACTGTAGAAGACCAAGACATCTTGCTAAGGAGTTCCCTAGTATAGGTCCTATTTGTCTTTGTTGTATAGCTATTGGTTATGAGGTTGAGGATTTCCCTAGAATGATTGCCAAAGTTGAAAAAATGAACATGAGGCAACAAAACTATGAAGAAGGTCAAGAAACTAAGGATATGTTAAAGAACCAGGAAGAATCAAAGACTATGTTATTACAGCTGAAAGAAACACTGAATGATCACATAAACATCAGTTTACCAAAGATCTTGAAAGAAAAGTAGTGCATAGAAACAAGAATAGGAGACTTCGACATAAACTGTGTCTTGGATGAGGAAAAAATATTATGCCAGAAAGCACCTAGGAAATTTTGGGAAAACCTGCTATGGTTCCTTCATTGGGAAGGATAGGATTTTTTAAAGGAAAGATGATAACCCTATGTGGAAGAGTTACTAATGTACCTATGATAGCTCATGAAACATTGACCGAAGAAGAATTTGAATTCATTAATTTTGTTGAGAATCACACTCCTTTTGCACTTTTGTTGGGAAAAACTTGGATTGAGAAGGACCAGATTAGAAGAAAAGCAGAGGAGGAAGCTACAGAACAGAGAAAGAAAGAATTAAGGGACTTCATAGCCAGAAAAATAGAACGACTAATATAATAACAAGAGGATAAGTAGAAGCAACAGAAGGAAAGAGAGTTAGCTGTCAAAATTGAAAGAAAACAAAAAGGTTTAAAGAACCTGTCTATGTAGGAAAGAAGTGCATCCACCCCAGAAATAATAAAAGAAGAGGTATTACAATTGAATCCTTTGAAAGACCCTCAGCAGTGCGAAATCACTTTACTAAGAGAAGATAAGAATACCAATGGAAAAATGAATCTAGAGACTCGGATCATAGGAAAGAAGGCAAGAAAGATCAGTAAGAAGAAAGCAAAGTTAGAAAAACTGAAGGAAGTTCCAGAGAAGACTTCGCAGAAGGTAGGCTTGCAGAACTTGAACCTCGCCAGAATTGCAGAACAATGCAGAATGGTACTTCTCCACGATGAAGTTATATGACCATTGGAGGCGTCCCGACCATTAGAATGACGCTCCAGAATGTCTAGAAACACAGTTATTTCTAGAAAGATCGCCATTGGACCATTGAGACCGCACCGTAATGGATGGAATCGTATTGATTGAGGCATTCCTGCCCGTTGGAGGAATCCGTTACAATGTTGCTTATTTAATCTGTCGGACGCTGTGCTGGGACCCCTTTTTTCAAACTGAGATATTCACGCTAATAGAGAATCGATTGCATATCGCGCTATGTTGTCTAGACCTCACCATCCATCTGATCGTCTCATTTGTCTGTTCGCCTACCCGAGTTATTGATCACGAGTGTGCATGTCGGGTGAACATAGCACAATAGAAAAGTTTATGGAGGAGATTCTGATAGACCTCATGGATGAGAAAGTCATGTCCACAGGAATATAGGAATCGTTGACTGGGGGATTGCAATCATCCCCCTCGACTGCCTGTCGGTCTAGCCGACCTGCTGTTGAGAAAAGAAGCAAGCACTGCGACGATCTGGTGAACGCGAAGAAGATCCCATCGGTCTTTCCAGACTACATACCACCTTTGAATGGTGCAGTGAGCTGCGATAGTGTCCCACATGATTTCAAATACACACTGATCACTGCATACCTCCTGAATGGGATACGCACAGTCGAACCTCAGTTGGGACTGATCCCAGCTCTCAAGATCAGTGATTTCAACCTTGGAGACCGAAAGAACTATGTGATGCTCACACTGCATAGTTACCTGACAAAGACGATTGGGAAGAAGCCCAAGATAGTTCCCCAACCATGGATTAAGGAGATCGCGAGATCGATGATCTTGAACGTGATGAAGATCCCCCACTTCGGCCGACATCAGGAGGTTAATGCTTGCCTTAAACTCCTCCTATAATTATATCATGGAGGGTATCTGTGGCTAGATAGGCGCGTCACTATGGATCCGATGCTGATCCACCTCATCATTGGATCGAGCATGCAGGGACCAGACCCTCACCAGTTCTACCCAGGGAAGACGTCAGATCACTCCTTAGCCCAGCATATAAGGGAATCCTATGGTGATGTAGAGAAGGGTAAGTGAGGCTACAAGGTAGCCTCCATCTAGGATGGCGCTGTGCACCTAGCTTGTCATCTGATCACTGACAAGTTCATCAGAAAAAACCATCTGACACAATTCACAGGGTTCATTGCCGACCTCCCAGGGAAGTGTGTCGAAGGAATGCAGATGAACTGGGTGAGCTACCTCGTCAACAAGTTGGAAAAGGACTGTCGTGAAGCACAAGACCAAGGGTACGAATTTCACTTCAGTAGGTTGTTGATTTTAATCGAATTTGTCGCCTGGAAAATGTTGGAAGGAGCAACCTTCCCGGAAGTTGAGCCATCATAACTATTGGCCATGAGGTTCACCACCTTGTGGTATACGAATGATATGGAAAAGAACTGGTAGTCAAATGCTATCTTCCATACCTACTACATCCAATTGATGCACGCCATTGAAGCATTTCTACGAATGACCCCGAATACTTTGCACACATACATGCCTCTAACAAAGTTCTGCATAGACCGACACTTCATATACATCACCATGTGTAGGGATGAAAGTAAGGAGGATATGTAGTCTTATTATAAACTAACTGAAGAAGATATGGAAGATATCACTAAGGAATGGCTAACATAATTCCATGTATCGGTCGAAGATCCAGAAGTCTCTGACCCCGACATCATCAAAAGTCCTTTGGTCACCCAGACTAAGTATGATGGAAAGAGCAGTGCAAAGAAGAGGAAGAAAAAGGAGGAAGTGCAAGACATAGAAAGTGATGAGAAGGACAATGCATCGAAGGAAACTACGCCTGATTCACCCGCAGGAGGAGGAGGAGACGAAGTGAACCAAGAGGAAGGAGGGGAAGAAGGAGACAAGAAAGATAAAGGTGAAGTAACACCGCCAAAGGATCCCCTCACCATAGGAGAAGCATCGCAGAAGAGGAAGTTTTCCCTGGAGAAACCTTCAGTAAGAAAGAAGGCCCACGCCAACAAGCCTCAATCAAAGAATGTGCTCATAGTGGATGATGTTGATCTCATCATCACAACCATAGAGGATGCTTCAGAAGACATCTTGTAGAGACATGGAGCAAAGCAGAAGTCAATGTATGATAGAATAGAGAAGGATCTCAAAGACATTCAACAAGCTATCTATTTGAGCCGCAGATTCCCTACTGCACCTTTGTCATCAGAAAGTGCAGAATTGGGGGATGAACCCACTCAATTACGCAGGTTAGCAGATGCAACTGAGGCTCGAATCCGTCGAGTCCAAGAATAAAAGGAGAAAGCCATAGAGGCCTTAAAGAAAGAAAAGGAGGAGGTCCTGGAGCAGCTTCGAGTTGTGTAGAAAGAGAAAAATGAAATTTAGGTGAAGTTCGAGCAGAACAATGCGAAGATACAGGAAGAAAAATACCAACTGCTCGCAGAGAAGCTTGCGATCAAGGAGGCAGTAACTAGAGAACTTCGCTCTGTGTCGGGCTTGGAGAAGGAGGAAGAAGAGTTAACTAAGATACAAGTGGGGAAGCTCGTTGAGGCCATTCAGCAGCTTGAGGCAAGAGTAGCAGAGTTATAAATCCAAGCAGTGCCAAGCACTTCGCAAGAAGTGCGAGATCAGAGAGAAGAAGCTGCCAAAAGCACAGTAGAAAGAATCAGGGTGTTGGCCTCAAAGTGTAAGAAACTAAGTGATCGAAGTGCATAGACCTTGCAGAAGACCCAGAGATGAGGAAATTGGAAGAACAACTCTAGGAGGCGAAGCAGCAGGCGTCCACCGTGCAAGCGTAGCTGAATCTTCTTACTGCAGTTGAGAAGATGAAGAGGTCATAGGAGAAGTGCGCAGTTCAACAACACATTACTACTATCCAGAGCAAGGTTATGGAGGTGATACAGAGACTCCAGCTGGTGCAGGACGAAGCCTGCACACTTTTTGAAGAGATCGAGGGACAAGACTCACAATTGGAATAGGTGGTCGCAACAGTGGAACAGTTCCTGTAAGGGCCTGTCACTGAGCAAGTAATTCAGGAGTTCACCGAGCAGGAGGCTCTGGCGAAGCAACAAGTTGAGACAGCTCGAGCTAAGCTCGAGGCCTTCGAAGTAGTGTTTCCCAGATCTGAGTGACTCGGGACGAGTCACAGGTGAGTGTTGGGGGCCTGTTGGCCCTCAACCAAGTTTTGAGAGAACATTGATCGTGTTTGACCATTTTTGGGACTTCGACAGGCTGGTCTGATCCGAATTTATGCAGGAACGAAATGTAAGAAGCAAATAACAGAGTATGCACAATAGTATTGTAGAGAACACAGTGATACAGTAAACACACACTTCTATTAATTAATGAAATAGAGAAACTGTAAAACTGTTGAACAATACATAGCTAGAATGGTGGTAGCATATCCCTGATAAGAGATGTGGCGGCTACGCTCATCCATGACCAAGATGATTAAAAAAGGAGGCCGAAGGGCCTTATTTATCAAAAGCAGGAAGGTAGAAACCAAAAACCTAACCCTAGAAGATGAAACGCCAAAAGTCAAGTGGGCCCTCTTTGGGTAAGTTAGTCCATCAACTTCCCGGAGTCATAACTATTGCATACGATCTCCGTTTGGGGCGCACGGTAGCTCGTTGGAAAGATCTATCCGAGGCCTACAACACTCGAGCAAAATAGCATCATAGCATCGTAGATGCTATTTTGTGAGAGCAACATACCCAAAAAAACATCGTTTAGGGCCTCAAAATGGCCTTAGAAGTTCAGGACCCGAAAAAACTGCTAAAAATAGTAAATTACCAGAAATGCCAGAAAATTGTTTTGAGCCAGATGGAAAGGTGTGTAGCCACCGATACCCATCTAGATCATTCCTCCCCCCTTAAGAAGAAATGGTTCCCATTGCATCAAGTTCCGGTATAAGATGGGGGAATTTCAGCTGAATTTGGCTCCGGGTGAGCCACTTGCCCTGATGCAGGAACTGCCCAGCCTTCACGACTCGATAGAGCTGGACATGTTGCTGGCGAGTGCCCTTGACCTGTGAATCCATGATCCGATCAACTATTGCCTTCTCCAAATAGTCAGGGTTGAGTTTTGTTGGTGCCAACTGCTCAGCCACTTCTGAGGTGTCCAACAATGGTGGAAAATAGGGGCAAAGGAGCTCAACATTGAATACAAGGTGCAAGCCAAGAAATGGAGGGATGATTAATTCAAAAGAATTATCCCCGATAGCCTTGGTGATAGTATATGGCCCATAACGAAGTGGGCATATCTTGCGATGAGGTCCCGTGAGTCTTTCTTTCTGCAAATGCAACCAAACCTTATCACCCACCTGGTATGTGTTTGGCACCCGATGCTGGTCATGATGCTGCTTGTACTTGGCATTGGCTTTTTCCAGAATGTCATGGACTTGTTGGCGAATGGGCTAGATCTGTTCCACAAATTTGGTGGCTTTCTCAACCTCAGTCTGAGCTCGACAAGATGTTGCCTGTGTGGAGGCAATGGGCAGAGCTACATCGATGGGGGCCAATGGGTGAAACCCCATGCATGCTTGAAAAGGGCTATGACCGGTAGAGCTATGAAGGGATTTTTTGTAGCTATGTTGAACATATGACAAGTTCTCGTCCCATGTGCGGGGGTGTTTAGAATTATACATCCACATGATATGCACAATCATGCGATTCACTACTTCTGTCTGCCCATCAGTTTGGGGATCGAAGGTTGTCGACTGTGTGAGCTTGGTATCATAAGTGACCAGAGGCTGGACCAAAATGTGCTGAGGAACCTGTTGTCACGATCTGAAATGATAGTCTGGGGTAGCCCGAAATGTACCCAGACGCGTTCAAAGAAGAGCTTAGCAGTGGCTTCGGCAGAGATACTTTTCTTGCAGGCGGACAGAATAGCCAATTTAGAGAAGTGATCCACGAACAAAAACACACAGTCATTCCCATGCTTGGTTGGAGGCATTCCTGACATGTAATCCATGGAGATAGACTCCCAAGGCCCATTGGAAACAGGAAGAGGGGTATACAACCCTTGCTTCTTAATGGATGGTTTAGCGATGGCGCAGGTAGTGCAGGATTTGATATACTTTCTGACATCTTGTCGGAGCTTTGGCCAATAAAAATACTTCTGCAACACTGCTATTGTCTTTTCGGTGCCAAAGTGCCCTACGACCCGACTCTAATGCGCTTCCCAGATCAGCTTCACGTGCTCACTTGAAGGAACACAGAGGTGGACTAGGTGGCATAATAGTCCATCCTGGAGATGAAAATCAGTCACTGGAGTGTCTGCAGAAACTGCTCGATAGGTGGCTGAAAAGTCAGGATCACTGTCATATAAGTGAGACCACCCAAAGGTTTCATGGCCACAAGAGTTAAGCACTGTGGTGAGTGCGGCCACAGGTAGTCGACTGAGGCAATCAACGACATGGTTGGTGCTGCCCTTCTTATATTTTATGTTCAGGTGAAATTTCTGTAGGTATGCGGACCACTTTTGGTGGCGGTCATTTTTCAATTTCCCTTGTGTTTGCACAAACTGCAAGGGCTTGTGGTCAGTGTGAATAACTGTCTCTTTGCCTAAGATGTAATGCTTCCATTGTCGGAAAGCTTGGACAATGGAGTACATTTCCTTGTCATAGGTGGGGTACTTTCAAACTGTATCTGAAAGTGTCTCACTGTGATAAGCCATTGGATGGCCATGTTGAGTGAGGAATGCGCCAACAACATAATCTGAAGCATCTGTCTCAATTTCAAAAGGTTGTTGCAGATCCGGGAGAGTAAGGATGGGCACTGAACATAAGCGCTGCTTAAGTTCCTCAAATGCTTGTTTCTGAGTAGGGGACCAAAATAATTTGGCTTTATCCCCACCTTTGGTCACATTGCTAAGGGCCCAAGCAATGTTAGAGAACCCCAACACGAACCTGCGATAAAAGTTGGCCAACCCTAGGAAGCTGCGGAGCTCTGTAATGGTCCTTGGGGTCGGCCAGTCGCGAATGAATTGGATCTTGGCCAGATCCACATGCACACCTTGTTCATTCACAATGTATCCCAAATACTGAATTTCCTTCATCCCGAATGAGCATTTTTTGAGATTGGCATATAACTTGTGCTGTCACAGGGTGTGAAGGACTTCCTCAATATGCTGTAAGTGGTCTTCCCATGTTCTGCTGAAGATGAGGATATCATCGAGATAGATGACAAAAAAAGAATTGGTGAATGGTTGCAGTATATCATCCATCATCCTCATGAAGGTTGTCGGAGCGTTAGTTAAGCCGGAAGGCATGACCAACCACTCGAAAAGTCCTTCCCGAGACTTGAAGGCAGTCTTCTAGACATCAGTCGCCTCAATTGGGACCTGGTGATAACCAAACTTTAGATCAATCTTGCTGAAATACTTGGCGCCCTTTAGTTGATCAAGGAGATCATCGATCCGGGGGATAGGATACTGATTCCAGACTGTGATTTTGTTTAAATCTCTGTAATCAATACAGAGTCGCCAAGTCCCGTCCTTTTTCTGTACTAGCATAATCGGGCTCCCGCAAGGTGAGGAGCTTGGTCGAATATGCCCCTTTTGGAGTAATTCCTTGATCTGGCACTTGATCTCTTCGTTTTCCATGAGGGAACGTCTGTAAACTGGCCCGTTCGACACAGGTGCCCCAGGTATCAAGTCAATGGAATGCTTGACCTAACAATGGAGCGACACTCCGACAGGGGAAGTGAAGATGTCCTGGTATGATTCCATGATCTTGTCTACTTGTCTGTGTTGTGTAGAGTGACCCTGTGTAGAGGCGGTAGATGTGGCTGCGGTCTTTCGTTTCCTTTCTAGAATAATCATCAGGAGGATGAATTTGCCAATCTGGGAAATCACCTTCTTGCACTGCTTAGCTATGATGAGAGAGATTGCAGTAGTGGGAACTACCTCTGGTATCCGATAGCGTTGCTTTCTCAAAGTAACAATGACACTACGAGGCCTGGATTCAAACAAAGCATGGCATTTCCACATATATGGTTGACCTAAAAGAACATCAGAAACTTCAAGTGGAGCAACATCACACATTACCTCAT